>VYZS01043070.1:9910-33929 GCA_013400695.1 Neodrepanis coruscans | reverse complement strand
TCATATGTACTCTCCTCATTCAAAGCTGTGTAATTATGCCGAGGTCTGCCCATCTAGTGGAAAGGCTGGAAACGGAACTTTAAAAGTTGAACCAAATTGGTTGAACCACTTTTCCAAGAAAATGATAGTCTACTCTCTGTTACAAAATCAGTTCTCAGCTCATATTTGTATTCCAGACAACAGGTTACTGCATCACTGAAATGTCAAAGGATACAATGCTTCTGGTACTTTAAAGAAACGAATTGCCATTATTACTGTTAAATGGGAAACTTTTGTGTTTAAGTTGTGGTGTGCTTAGATGTATATAGAAATGGCCTTAAGGGACCTGACAAATAAAAAATAACACAAAGGCTTATGCAAAGAAGTTAGAGAAAGTATTAACTTTTTCTTTTTCCCTAGAGTAGACACAGACATTTCAAAGGAATTTTGACCTGTAGTTGGTAAACAGATAAATCCTTTTCATCTTATTGTTTATGAGAGAGAGAATCCTGTTGGAGTAGCCTGGCAAAATTACAATGATTCAGTTTCTTGGCCAGTGTTCACTATGGGACTCCCTTTCTTCTCACTGAGTACATCAGACTGATGTACTGTATGCACTGAAACAACCCCAGAAGGAGCCGTAATGATGCTTTGCTTGGAATAGTTAATGGAAAATACTAAGGTGGTTCGTTGCTGAATATTTCATTAATGCGTCTGTGCAGACTAGTAAATAAGTATATTTAGTACATTAATCTGTTTCCTTAGAAATTGAAACTGTGTTACAGAATTTGCTGGATTGTTGTCTACTGCAAGTGTTTCAAAGAGTAGCACAGACCTCGACAAAAATAAGCATAATTATAGCATATGTAGAGTTCTTGGTTTTCAAATGCCATGAATTTGGAGATATATCTAGACCAGAACAGAGGAGAGGATTTACAAAATGTCACAATATGCAGCTACAGGAATTTTCTAGGATGGGGAAAACTCAGCCTTTACTCACACCACAGCTACTCTACTACCAAAAATCCATGTGAATAACTACATGGGCAGGCTGCAATGAAGATTAAAACTGGACTTAGCCATTACAAATTTCCTTTCAAAATAACCATGCAGTAAATGTAAGGGAAGAACCATGATATTTGCAACTTTTTGTTGAATGGAAAATAAAGTGTAGCATGATAAAACTAGAGAAATTCAAATTGCCGTTTTGGAGAGGAAGAAGAAAAATCAGCTCTGAATGGCTCAGAAATGCAGTGGAAGAAATGAGTACTGGGATTCCTTTGGGCAATTAAGTTGCTGCAGTTCCTCAGATAGATATTAGGGTGAGATTTGTGATGGAAGAACAGACACCTCAAAAGACACTCCTTGGGGAAGCAGTAATGCTTGTAGGATCAAAGGCCTGATGGTCCATCATCAGCAACACATCCCTGGTGGCTCCTTCTGCCTGTTCCATCCCTCAACTCCATCCAGGTCAGCACCTGACCAGAAGTAGAGCTGTCAAGGCACAGCTGCTAAAGACTGGAATGTTTTTGGATATGGCATATTCTGAGCCTCGTGACTACAGAGGCAGGTCTATCTCAGTGGTCTTTTCCAGGATGAAGGTCTGTTTCATTCTCTGCTCTCTTGTTAGTTAGTACAAGTATTTTAACCACTGTCCCTCTAGTTTGTAATATTTACTACCACGCACTGAAATTCTAGGCTTTTAGAAAAATGATCAGAAATATTTGTGGCTCATTTCAGCCAGAGAAAAAAACATGCATTACTGGGAACATTTTTAGGGTGCCTGAGATCACTGGATTTCCAGCTGATTTTCGATTTCTGTGCAATTCTTGCATTACAACAGGAGGCTGGAGCAGGATGACATGTTGCTTGGAGAATTCTGGTTTGCTGAACTGTGAGAGAGATGATTTTGTGTATTTTCATCTTATAATATCTCAGCTAAAAGCTTCTGGATCCTTGAGCTGTGTATGAACTGTGCACAGCAGAAGTCCATGCACCTCTTCCCATGTGGAAGGGTCATCATTCACAGAGCAAAATTAATAAGTAAGACCTTCATCCCTTCAGGATGTTCTCTCACATTTCAGTATGCAATTAGCCATGAAGATTGGGGTCAAAGGTTCCCAGCACAGGTTAAGGATGATTGTCTTCCCAAACCAATGTGCCCTGAGGTTGTGATTCCACTTCTAGTGGTAAAAATTTTTTTTTGGAAAAAAGGCAATTAAAATAAATCCTGTATTTTTTTTAGCATCCACCAAGTCATTAGAGAGATTTTAGGAAACGATCGTGAAGGAAGGCTGAACAACGGTAGCATTCAGAAAATGAGAGATGGGCAGACTGCTTTTTTAACTTAAAAAAAATTCAGCTTTAAGCAGTGTAGCAATACATAGGAGCTCTACAGAAGAACACAGCTATTATATTAACAATGGGACATTTGTTACATTTTCTGCATCTTAAGTAGAGAAGGTAAGATAGAAGTATGTTTTTCAGCTTTGTGATCAGTACAGTCATCCCTCTAGAAGCTACTGCTCAGCTCAAGTACTTGTGTTTTCATCTTCTTTAGATCTGATGACTGCAGTTGTTGTGTTATATATCATTTAAAATATCTCACCTTTAGATATTTATTTTAGGCTGACTGCTTGAAGAGTGGATCATGCTCTGAGTTGGTTTCTGTTTAAGGAACTTATCTGCAAGAACATGTGTTACAGGAAGACTACATGGCAAACGGAGGAAGACATGCACTTCTATTTCCATGCAGCGATAAATATAAGGCAGCTCACTTGGGAACAGGATTGGAACACAGCAATAAGGAGAATGGACCAGTGGATCTTCATTCAATATCAAAAGAGAGGCAGCATCACTTGGACAGGAGAGTGCCTGGATATTGAAAGGGCCATCTGTCTGCTCCTTTGGTGAGAGGAAAGTACAGTATATCTGGGTATGTCCATATACATACGTGTTCTCACTTCTGGTAGAGCACAATCACCCCACAAGAATAGAAGAACGGAGCAGCTGCCTTTCTCCCATGCAAGACCCAGGTAGTTTGCAGTTGTCTGAGAATCCTTGACTTCAGCTTTCTTAATTTGTGCTGCAAAAAGTGTTTTTCTAAGCCAAGAAACACAGGCTTGAACCAGTTCAGAGTTTCTGTCAGCAGCAGCAGCCTGTGCTATCAGCTCTGGGGAGGGAAGTGGCAAGAGGCCAGAGCTGCTGTGCTTTGAGCTCTGATCCCAATTGCGATGTCTGGAGTGAGTTCAGAGTTGGGCGAAATGCCTTCCCATCTGAATACAAGCTTGCTTTTTTTCTACGTCCAATATATGTTTCTACATAAAAGATACTGCATGCTTGGTGCTAACAGACCTATCTGTTGCTGTAATCAATTGTTGTCATTACACAAAGACCCAAATAAGTTTAAAAGGAACTAGGTCCAAACCTTAGCTTGTTCTGTGCTGGACATCTACATAGGAGGTACTAGTGGGGGAGCAGAAGTCATCAGCAATACAGGGAATTGCTTGTGAGCAAAAGTCAAGTGCTGTTTCCTTGAATGGGCCTAGCTGAATGTATTTTGTTCCCATTGGTGCCACCAGAACTGGAAACTCTAAACATTCACAAGGGCATGTCCCAGAAATAGACTTCAGTTGTTAGGATGAAATGCTTCTATATTTCTCAATAAGGATGATGCTATTACTTGGATCTGATCTTGTGAAACAGAGGAAGACACCAAACTGCCAGGCTGATAATCTAATTCCCGTTCAGATACTACCAATGGCAGTATAGCTAGGGAAATTAAATGCTAAATCTCCTTTCTGGTCTTTATTGCAAGTAACAAGATCTTTGGAGGTTTTTTGTGCCTAAAACTCCAAATGATTTTCCTTTCAGGACACTAAAAACCTAATGGAATGATCTTACAGTCCCATCCAACCTAGGTTTGTAATTATCACTGCTTATTCAGAAGATGTTTTGTTTTGTAGCAGCTATATAATAGGTACTGGGATTTCACAAACTGAGGTTTGTGGGAATCCCTTAGTGCAGTGCCTCTATATTATGTAACTTTCTTGTAGACTGAAGAGCTGTGAATTTCACCTCTTCCATGAATTCTGCATCTGTATCTTCCAGAAGTGGATTCAGACCTAAGAGTCTGTCATTAAGTAGGTTACTTCATTTAGAAAGATGCCATTAGAGACAACATTTTGACAAGAAATGATTATCAATGCTCTCTGATAAACTACTACCAGGACCTTCCCATTGATTTTTCCAATTAGGGTGATGATTTGAATATTTTCTTTTGTTCCGTAACAGTTAGAAATCCACATTTTCTGTTCAATAATGATTTTTCTTATTTTTAATGCCATCTTTTAATAGAAACTGTTAGGTTTTTACTTTGTTCTTACACAGATTAGAAATAAACAAATATCAAAATAACTGATAAAGAAATTGGGATCTTTTAAAGTCTATTGACAGAGGAATCATTTTGAAATATGTGTCTTCCTGGCATTTGAATTTCTCTCCCTGCAAGGTTCTTAAATTCTTGAATGAAAAATGAAAAAGGACACCAAGGTTTTCTCTTATGCATAGTCAAAAATTCCCTTAACGTAAATCTTGGAGTAAATTCTGTTATTGACTCAATAACTCTGTTAATCTGGAGAATGTGATAGTGATCTACAAGTTGTAAAACTGTATGAAAAATAACTCTCAGAAGAGCTCTGTTTACAGCCTGATATATATTGCTTTTTCTTGGCTTTATCTCTTCAGCTGATTTCTTCTTCCTTTAGCTTCTAGATTTAATCTGTTGCTCCAGTGGCTTTTCTTTTATACTGAATTAAATTTGTGAGACTGTTGAGCACAGTGTGGATGAAGACCTCACATGGAATTCCAGCAAGTAGTGCAGGAACCAGGAAATCCACAGATGGTGAGATCTGAATCTGGCACTACCTGAAGAACCAAGCCTGTTTGCTTTGTGCTGGATTCCCACTGATGTCCAGAGGATGGTGCTACTTGTCTTGTTAAGATTATCGCGTCCAAGTAAGAACTGAAATAACAGAGAAAATCTCTGTACTATTGTGGCATTGTCTCCTCAGCATTATATGTTTATCAAAATCAGCTGGAACCCTCATTCCCAGAAATTAAAAGTGAATTACAGCAAATATTGTCATCTGTCTGTTCTGATTCGTTAAAGATGAGTTTCAGTGGTTTTGGTGGGAAATCTGTATTAGTAACAAAATTTGAACAGGGACATGAGAGTGTAGTGGAAATTTTAATTCAATATAATTTTCTCTTTGTTTCTCACAGGCCGAAATTCTTATGAAAATGTGTTTTCTATAAGACACTGTGCCAAGGGTACAGGTACCCATCTCATGGTAGCCCAGTCCAGATGCATCTTCTCTTGACCACAATGTGGTCTTGAAAACTGCTACTTATAACGTAGGATGGAGTGAGGTGAAATTAGTTGTGGGAGATTTGGGGGAAAATATTTTTTTAATGTGAATATGTTTCTCTCACAAAAACTGTTTGGTAAATACTGAAATTATAACAGCTTTGGCAAGCTGTTAGGATTTCCCTTTGTATTGGGTGGAATCTGTGGAGCGAGGAAGCAAGTAAGCCAGCTTTGTCATTCCCCTGGAGTCTACTGGCAAGTGATGTGAAGGAGAAAACCGGAAAATATAAATTTCCTGCCTCTCCCTGACATAGGACATTAGTTTGCTGCTAAACTTAACCAGAATCTGTGACTAAAAGCAGATTGGACACGTGAGGCTATTAAACTTCCAGCATTTGCAGGGGACAGCAACTGTGGCTGAGACCAATCTGTTTGCTACACCAGGTTTGGGAATGTGCGGTATTTGGAACTAACGTAAAATGAAATTGTTGTAGGGTAAAAACCGAAAGTAAAAGAAAGGTCTTTGTTCCTGCCGTGCAGACAGGGGTCTGCCCGGCGCCGACGCCCGCTGCTGGCTCCTCCGTGTCCTCCAGCCTCGGCGGCAGGAGCTGGTCCAGGGCGAACCTTGGTGCAGTGGCTTCGCCCTGCACTGGCGGCCCCGGCGGCCACTCCCGCTCCCGGGCCATTAACGGAAGTGCCCTCCCAGCGCACATGGCATTTACAGATGGACGTGGCGCTTCCCATGAGCCATTGCGTACACAGGGCGGGCCCCCAGGGGGGCTGACCAATGAGAAAAGGGCCAGCCCTGGGGACCCATCTGCGCAGGCGCAGGATCGGGACTCCCCCATCAAAAGCGGAGGCCGGCCGGCCATCTTTCTCTTTTTCGGCTTCGGAGCACCAGAGGGAACATCGCTCTCCGCCGCTGTCCGGAACCTGCGTCCACGTGGAGGACGAATCTGCAGTTCTGCCGCGGCGGCTTGGTGGTATTTTCCTGGGAGGGGAAGGAGCCGTTTGTTTTTTTGATCACGTTTTTCTCGTGAGTAGTATTCTTTCTTTTTTTTTTCTTTCCCTTTTGGAGGGGTGGACTTTTCTCTTTTTTGGAATCGCATTCTTCCTCGTGGGTTCCTGGGAGGCGGATTTCCTCCTCAGGAGGGGGGGTTGTTTGTTCCTTTTTTTTTCTTTCCCTTTGTGGTTTTTTTTTTCTTTCTTTCCTTTCCCCCGGGAGGCAGGTGGTCTGGTGATTATCTGTAGCTATTCCCCGGGGTCCAAAGACCACACCTCTTCTTCCATCAGCACTAAATCCCTTCCTGGGGCTATCGGGAAGGGGAAGGAGGGGGCGCTCGCAGTTTCTAATTTTCTTGAGTGTTTTTCCTTCAGTCAAAGCCGGGCGGAAGCTCGCGCTGCTAGGGGGGTCCTCAGATCGGCCATGTGCTCCCTCTAATTACCCCGGCGTCTCTCCGGGAGCCCAGAAAGAGACCAGCACTATTTCCAGAGTGTCCTTATCCCAACACGGGCCCTGGGAAACTTAATTTGTCTGTTTTGTTGCACTTTATTTGTCAGGTTTTGTGTGTGCGCGAAATAAACTGTGATATTTGTGTGTTTTCTTCATTTTGGGGTGTGTTTGTGGCTTCTCTCGGAATCTCTTGTCCAAAATCGCTAAATTTGTGGTGAAACCATGACAGAAATGAGTGGATATTTCAACACATACACGACCAGTGAAAAGTACCTCCTTGTCTAGAGTGCCTTTGGCCCATATCTGTGCAGGATCCCTGGAGTGCTGAGCTGTGGTGGGGGAGCTAGAACATGGAATACCAATGGCTCCCCCCTTCCTTCTGCCAGACTTGGAAACCTGGTGCTTCAGCAGTGTAACCTTGGACTTGGTAATAGTCCTTAGGGTCCTTTAATATTAGTTGTTATTAGCTGGAAACCCAATGATTGCATTTTGGATTCCTTTGATACCTTAAGGGGTATGCTTAAGATTTGAGAATTCACTGTAGCTGGGTGGCTGGGTAACTCAGAATATTAAGGGTAGAAAACGGCCTGTCCTTCACATGTTTGCATTCTTCTATATAGATAACGGGGTAGTAAGTCAAAACATAAGAGTTAGGCTTCCAAGCCTGGTAGGGGCTGGACTGGTGTGGGGATAGGTAATAAGGGACCATCCTGTTGGGTGTTTAGGGGAATAGTAATAAGATGGGGTTTAGTTGGGTAGTGTGTAATGAGTGGGCACTGGAGGTTATAAAAATGGAGAGATTGTTATGAATTCTCTCTTTGGATCATCGGACATCACCAGTAAAGCTGTGCTCTCCCTTCACCCCATGTTTGTCTCACTCCTTATCTCGCCCTGCCGGCAACACCTTTCTTTCACTCTCATATCATTTTCTTGGAAATCCTTAGGAACAACTAAGATCTCTCTGAGATGCAATGAGATCAGAGGTGAACAAGTCATTGCACCCTTTATCTTCTCCTCCATTCTTGCTCATTCCCTGCAATACAGTTTTCTCTTTTTCTCCAATTTCAGGAACATATGTAAATAATTAACTTACAAATTATACAAGCTTATCACACTATATCCCAACAGATGGAGAAACACCATTAAGTTGATTTGCTCAGGCAGCCACATGCTAGATGCAGATCCAGAAAAAAACAAGGAAATGAGGAGTTGCCACTGTTAACAATACATAACTGATCCCATGGCTGCATTGTTGCATGTGGCATTACAGCCCATTTACTGTAATCTTAACTCTGACTCACCCAGCCCTGTCACCACACCCCTTCCCCTATCAAATAGCTGTTGTGAAAGTTTATTTCTAATGCAACAGGACCATGTAGTTGCAGCATATATCAAAATCGTGCATAACTCATCTGGTCCAGGTCACACTAGCAGTAGCTATGAGATGTGGGCATTGGTCCAGTCTCAGGAGCTGTTTTAGAAGCACTACATCAAGCATTGCATCAAGCTAGAGATTGTGGTTAGTCTGCTTGACATCTTGGCTTGGTGAACTTATATAAAAATCTTGCCCCTTAATAACAGTGGTAGGTGTGAGACAAAGGTGTTATAGTGCTGGGAAGTGCTCTAGCACTGTGATGTGCAGAGAAAGGTTTATGTAAAATGTAGATGTCAGTTAGGTTAGGAAGAGCTGCGAACAAGAACAGAAAAAAAATGGGTTTAATTTTTTCAAACTAACTTGCACAGAGTAGCTCTTACTTGAGCAACAGAGATATTGAAGCTGGGACTTTAATGAGAGAAAACCCATTTGCAGTTATGTGTGATATATACAATGACCAGATGAGAAGAGTGCAATACCAGGCACAGTTCTTGTTCAGCATTAACATTTCTCTTCATTTCATTTGCTAAGGGAAATCAGGTAATCTAGGCAGTTACATGTAAATTTGAAACCTGCCTCTTTTGCTTGATGGTGAATAGAAGAATAATGCAACACTTAGAAACTGAGAAATTCTTGCTTTTTAGCAAAGAGATGCTATAGTGCTGGGCATCCATTATTTTTCTGTTGAAAGTGTGCCAGGACATCAGAGCAGTATTATGCAGATACCCAATGACTTTTCACATGCTGACTTGGGTATCAGTGGCAAACTAGTCACAGCAGATCACAGCTCAGGTGAAGTTCCATGCCTCTTACTGTGGGCTGCATAAGTTGCTATGACTGTTACTGCAACTAAGCTGCTCCAGATCACTCTTGGGCACTCAGAACACAAGTTTAAGTGCTGAGGGAAATGATGCTCCTTACATTCACTGTGGCCCTTGAGCCAAATCTGAGAATCTTATAACTGACCAGTGTCACTGCTCTGCACTAGCATTGAGTGCTGGAAGGCCTGTTTAGTGTAATGAGCTTTGGGTCTTTGTTTTGGGGGAAAGCTGAATTTGTGAATACCTGTCTTTCAGAAGAAAACTGTGCTTCTATACTTAGAGGCTTTTCTCTTTTTTTTAGTGTTTTTCATTGAAATTAGAATTTCTGCTCTCTTTTCCCTGTTGGAGTGGTCAATGTAGGTGCATTCCCCTCAGAAGGCAGTTATGTCCTGGCAGGAGAGATTATGGGGCTCTGAAAAAACTTTCTGTGAGTACATGTGGGCAGTGTGTGCAGTCTGTGGCTGTTTTTTGACATAGGAAAGCTGCTTATCAAAGTCTTTGCTTGGCTCTGTATGACCTTTACTAACAGTAAGTAAAGCCAGTGAGGGGGATTCACTGCTTTGGAGATACCTTATGTATTCACAGAACACGGCTGGGATTTCGAAGCTCTGCACAGTATTAGCCTCTGGGTCTCTTTGGGTCTCCAGGGTTTTTCCTAAGTGTTTTCACTCTTGCCACCTGTGAGAAATACTTTTGCACTGTTTACTTCTTTTCTTTCTCACTTCACTTTGAGGTAGTCAAGTATTACCAGATGACTATCTGATCCCCTAATGCTATTTCACCCAAAGATTTGCTGCCACAGCTTTTATACTTGTTTGACATAGATTTACTTACCTCTCCTCCAGACTCCTTTTCTGGCAGGAAGGCTTTTCTATAGTGGTTTCTGTTTCACTGCTGAAACTCTACTTTGACATTCAAGAGCCATCTAGAGGGACATTAACTGATCTTCACCCCATCTTCTGCTGCTGCTCTCTCCCAGCCATCCTGTTTTCACAGCATCCCAGCACGCAGCACTTCAGGTGCATCCCTGAAACCTTGCAAAATCCCCCTTTTTCCCCTCAACTCAATCTTTAGAAATGGAAGTCTGGATTTTCTGGCTTCCTATTTCTCTGAGTCCTATACAACAGTTGTCGTGGTTTTACCACTAAAAAGCGCGGTACTGACAAGAGATGTCCGAGAGAAGCCACACACACCCAAAAAGAAAACACACAAGTAACACAGTTTATTTCACACACACAGAAAACCGACAATAAAGTGCAAAAACCAGACAAATTAAGTTTTCCCAAAGCCCGTGTTGGGATGGGAACACTCTGGAATAGTGCTGGTCTCTCTGTTGGGGCTCCGGAAGAGACGCCGGGATAATTAGACAAGGCCCATGACCGACCTGAGGACCTACAGCAGCAGGAGCCTCTGCTCAGCTTTCTGAAGAAAAACACTCAGACAGTTAGAAACCACGAACCCCCCTCCCCCTCCCTTCCCCAACCCTGGGAAGGGATTTCAGTGCTGATGGAAAGATGTGGCCTTTAGACCAGGCTATGGCCGCGGAAAAACGCTAATCCACCCGCCCAGGAAAATACCGCAAGAAAAATGCGATCCCCGAGGAAGCAGTCCACCCCCAGGAAATCACGAGAAAATGCGATCCCGAAAGAGCAGCCCACCCCCCGGAAAATCACGAGAAAAGGTGATCCCGAAAAAGAAGCAGTCCACCCCCCAGGAAATACCACAAGAAAACACAACCCCGAAAGAGTCCACCCCCAGGGAATACCAAACCGGACTGCCACCGTTGAATCGCGGATTCATCCACACGTGGAGGTTAGTCTCAGCACGAAGACGAGGAGTGATGTTACCACGGCAAGTCCAGGGCCAAAAAGAGAAAGATGGCGCCTGCTCTCCCCTTTTTATAGGAGACCCCGCTTCACGCATGCGCAGATGGCCCCCAGGGGGCCAGCTTTCCTCTGATTGGACGATCAGCTCCCGGGCCCCCCCCCGCTTGCTCACGGGAGCGCCGGGCCGGACTGGAAGTGACACCGGCCCCACAGGCCGGAAGTGCATATCTGGTAATGGCGGTGCCCTCAGCACCATGTGGCTGCAGCGCGGTGCCATGCGGCCCCGGCGCAGCCCCATGGCACCCGTGGCGTGGCCCCGGCCCCGGCGCCTGCGCCCGCGGCCAGCGAGGAACGGGGGGAGAGGGGAGAAAATGGTTTTATTTTCTAACCCACAACAACAGTGCAAATGTGGGCCTGCTGAGCCCAGCCCGGCAGCCAGGAGGTGTCACAGATGCCCCACAGATCCAGTGCTGCCTGTGGCATTGCCTGTGGCCCTTGCCTAAGGCCCTGCCTGCAGAAATGAAACCCCTGCTGATGCACAGGTACATGTTTTATGCCAAACTAAGTGTGTGTTTGGGCTTGACCTCTGTGGAATGCAATAACCTTGACTGAGCTTTATGGAGAAGGGCTCTCTTATTTCGTAGAATCATAGAACCATAAAACTATACAACCATAGAATGGCTTGGATTGGAAGCAACCTTAAAAAGTCATCTAATCCAACACCCCTGCTGAGGGCCAGACATCTCCACTAGACCAGGTTGCTCAAACTCCCACCAAATCTGGCCTTGAATTTTTCCAGGAGAGGGTCATCTACTGCCTCTCTGGACAACGTGTTCCACAGTTTTACCACTCTCATTATAAAAAATTTGTTTTTTGTATCTAGTCAAAAACAACCTTCCTTCAGTTTAAAACCATTACCCCTTATCCTATTGCAACAGGATATTGCTATTTACTATAATTAGTATGCTAAATGTCAGGCTGAAGTGCTGCTGAAATACCAGTTGTTGCTGGACATTTCTGCTCTGCTGTTGTCTGTCAGGATTGTAGTGTGGCGATTCATTGTGTCAGCCCATGCTGGACCATGCTCAGCCTTCCTTCTCAGTGAGACCCACATTCATCGCTCACTCGTGCAATGCCTGGGTTTTGCTGCTACTCTTTGAGTTACTCTGTCATTACTCTATGCAACTGGAAGAGTGGCTTTATTGAGATATATTCCAGGCAATATTTTCAATATAAATATTTATGGGTAGAATTTTCAAATATCATCTAGGAACACAAATCCTGCTGAATGTCAGTGTGGTTCATATTCCTACAAGAATATTGGAAAATGCAGCTGCAAACAGTAATAACAAAAACCTGTCTGTTGCTGTGGTTCAAGAAGATGGCAGACTAATAGAAGTTCCCTGTAGAAGCACCTTAACCTCAGCTAGGGCTGTATGTAAGGCTATATTTAGATGAGAATAAAATAGATTTTTGAATTCTAAATTCTGAAGTTGCAAAGTGGCATTTATAAAAGAAAGAAAGAAAAAATGTATTATCATTCCTAGCTTTTATTCAGTATAAAACCCAACTGCTTTTGAGATATTTTTCCAAAGTTTTCGTTTTTGTGCAAGATACTACTACTTTTTTAAGCCTTTAAGCTCTCTTTTTGAATGGTTTCATGACTGCATTCTAACTAGGAAAAGAAATATTTGCAAATTATAAAGAGTATGAGTGATGGTTGCTCACAATGTCTGCATCCACAGAAAAAGTCTGTAAAAGGAAGAAAGAAAGGAAAGTGTTTTTTCTGACTCACGGTTTAAATGATAAAATGTCCATTAATAAGCTCATATTATAGAATTAATAATTCTAACCTTTTCAAAGGGTTTCCATCATTGCAGATCTTGCAGCTGGTGCAATTACAGTATGGTGTAAATATTTTGCTGGAGAGTTTGATTTAATTATAGGAAGACTTTCTGTAAGGTCAGTGCTGTAGTACAGAATTTATGTTTTCAGGCATTCACTTTAATTACAGTTTTGTTTTTGATGCTGGTCTTGATTGATCTTCATGTGTTATATGGGGTTCCTCCTGTGCTGTACCAGTATTAGAGAGATCACTCACTGCTTAGAAACACTCACTGGGGTCTGGTGTTATCTCTGGGACAGCTCCATGCTCATATTTTTGATTGTTTTTGTTCCCTCAGTGGGTGAGACCTCCTGTATCTGGCCAGGAAATGGGCTGGAAGTAGGAGTAGCATGTTGTAGAGGTGCCCCATGTGTAGTAAGACTCAACTGGATGTCAGATGCCACATGCTGCCTCCCTCCTGCACTGAGACCCTATCCAGCCAGTGCTGATGCTTGGTGGATCTGAGTCACCAGCTGTTTCGTATGAGGGGCCCATGATACCGAAGAGAAGATGTGGCAATGTCTTTTTTCATGAATGAGGTAAGAATCAGTCAGGAGTGAGCTCTGAGCATCTTGATGCATAGTGCCTCGGATTTTGTCAGAACTGTGCTTTGATTCTTCCTCTGTATCCCGTAACTCCTTTGCAAACCCACCCACTCCTCTGCTAGTATTGGTTTTGGTAAGATCTTTCTACATTCTAATGGAGACATTGCTTCAGATTGACTTCACAGCACTGCAAAGTTTTTACCTCTTTTCAGCTATCTTTCTCTTCGGAGGGGCTTTCCATGAGAGGACTTGTTATTTGGCCCAATACAGAATAATTCTTTCCAGAAGGCATTTGAAGTGCCCTAAAAATGCAGGAGGTGTAATGGGTTTGTAAGGAACAAGTTGTGGTAGACAAGCTCAATTTTCTGTTTTGTTTCTTTCTTTTTTTCCTATATAATTACAAAATTTGGTGGCATTGAGAGCAGAGGATTGCTAATATATCAATATAGCGTAAGTGTTCTAGAGAAAAGTGAAGGAGAGTGGGGAAGGGGGAAAAAGGGATCCAGAGGGTATGAATGCTGCAAAGGGGAGGGTGAGGACATGCTGTGATGCTTCTGCTTTGTGTCACATCTCCTCAACCCTGTGCATTGTGATCAACAGTGCTAATGGGGGGATACAAACATCTCCCTTTGCATCTCAGTTATTCTCCCCTTCCCAAGCAGAAAATCCCTGTGGAAGCCACATAGTCCTCCCATCATCAAGCATTTTTGTACATTTAGGTGTAGCAATTGGTTTTTGCCAGTTAAGGACTGTTCCCTACAGCATATTTCCTACTTGTTGCTGAAAACCATGATATCTTCTTTTAGCTGTTGCAATCAATTGGACTTCTAGCACATCCTGTAGGAGACTATTCCAGTCTTTCTCTGAAGAAAACAGCATTAGAATTTCTTCAATAGTCAGCAAAATTTTTCTTTTGCTAGACCTGGAAAGAGTACTGTAGGAGACGGCCTATAATAGCAGGGAAAGTAAGGAGGGGAAAAAGTAAAGAGATGGAAAATAAAAAGAGCATGAAGAAAGAGATACTGATAACTGGCTGTACATAAAAGACCCTGCTGAAATTAAGCATTTAACCTTTGTTTCTTGCATTCTTTGCTTTTTATTGCAGCAGGAAGGAGGACTATATTTTTCCATTATAAAAAGGGAATTAAAAGTCTAATGATGTTCTTTTCTGGTGCTGAAGAACTCTGAAGCATGAGGGTAAAAATAGGAAATGGGTTAATATCTGGCAGTTTTGAAGGTACTTAAAGGACTTTGGTGCTGAGCTCTCCCTAAACTGTGTAAAAGTGGAGCGACAATCCACATAAACTGTTTTTCAAAATTCTCTCTTTAAAGAGTACATTTAAGCAGAGGTGAAAAGCAGAAGGCAGAAAAAGTGGTATGGATATCCATGTAGTGATTAGTCCTAAGGCTGGCATAAGTAGTACTTAATTATTTGTTCTGCGGCTTTGTCTGTGACCTGCATGTTTATGCCAGGACCCCACTGGGCAACCATACAGGGAAAACAAATTCTCAGGGATCTTGCTTAAATGTTTTATTCATTGCATTAGTTTTTGCCTGAAGAGTTATTTTCCCTTGAGGATGAAGGCCTCAAGATATGGTTCAAAGGAATGTGTGAAATTTAGCCAAGAAGCTGTCCCTGAAATTGATGACAGAATTAGACTAAACCCTTTGTACCATTTGGACATTAGCCACTGACACTTAGATAGGTTTGCCCCATGGTAAAATCCTTTTGCTTCTTAATGATTGAATTGTCTTTTTGTGTTTACCCTAAAGGGTAAACACACCCTACAGTGCTATTCAGTACTGTATGCATATGGCAAGCAGGAGGGAGAACAAGCAGTTTCAAGAAATATAAAGTACTATGAACTTTTATATAAAATGAAGCCAAGAGCAGAGTTTGGGGCATAGATGCTGGTCCAATCCTTCAAGATGGGACATCCCAGTGCACAAGCTTAGATTTCAGAGCAGTGCTGGTGAGTAAATTGAAGCTTTTGAGTGGCAACTGCTGCTGTTTCTATTCTGGGAATGTAGATAACCTCAGAAATGTTTAGAAGATCAACCAGAAAAACGACTGTTTGAAAACAATATCAGGTGGATTTTAACTCCAGTAATGTTGTTGCTTCACTCTGATTTCATGACTACCCAGAACAGCTGTGTTTGATAGCTCCCCACAGGCAGGATGGCTTTGAAAGTCAAGTAGTGTGGTTTTGTAGTGTCAGCTTTCCTGGCACGTCTGGTGGCTGTGGTTGTTTTGAATGGGATTGTGGGGATTACAAGAGCTGCTGAAGGTGCTTGGGAACTATGAGGATAGACAGGAGAGGGGAAGTAGGATGCAGAAAGGAGTGCTCTTGGATGTGTCTGCTTACTCTCCTGGCACTGTTTGGGTGGATGTTTCTCCTCTAAAAGCAAATTGCTAGCTAATGAAAAGGTGTGTGTGGAGCAGTATTGATTTTCACATGTATTGGGAATGCCTTGTGGATGTCAAGATGACAGCACAACAAAGCAGCTAGCTAGGGGGTAGGTGGCTGTGGGATATGGTTCCACAGCCCTGAAGCTATGGGACCTTCAATGTGTGTGCATTTCCCAGGGTGTGAAACTGTGAGTCAGCACAGTCAGGAGGGCCCATGCTTGGCCATGACCCAAAGAAGGAGACTTTTGTCACTGTACTTGTGCTGGGGAATAGGAATGGAACTAGAGCTAGAGCTGGGCAGTTGTGAGTTTAGAAGTTCACTGGCTGGAACCTCTCTCCAGTCTAACATGGAGACTTCACTCTTTTCTTCATCTGACACTCCAGACATGGTTAGTCAGCAGGGAACACGAAGAGCTGTTGGGTTACAGGCTGTAATTTGTGACAAAGAGCAAAAGAAAGACTCCCTCCAGGCTTTACAGACACCTGTGAGAAAGCACATTGACTGGAAAGAAGGATGAGCCTGGAGGCTGTTGTGAGTGTAACTTGTTAATAGATACACCATGTACAGCCCAGCCAAGCTCTAGACTCCATTGCAGTGAAGGCTGCAGGTGCCTTCTGGCTTCTGAGGGCTGACTGTCTGCATAGTCTAAAATCTACCTACTTTCTCAGACTGCTCTGAAATTTGATAGGACTTGCAGGGGGTCAGTACAGGCATATTCTCTCATTTTAGAGTCACTTAAGTAAGGAGACCATAAGAGACAGCCTGCTTCTCCCCATCCTTGTCCTTTCATTCTCCATATACTTGTTCCTTGCCCCCAAAAAACAAACAAAGGGAACCAGCACCACCTCTTTAGTTATTTCCTCTCCATGTGCTTGAGAACCAGACCTTTGGCTTAAATGTTCAGGACTATGAGTCTGCACATCCTGAAGGAAACTGCTATAGGACTTAGAGCCTGGCTGCTCTTACATGAGCCAAGAGGACTCCTGCAAACTGTCTATGCCAGCATTACTAGTGTTGATTCAAAACCAGCTTGGACAGAAATCAAGGACAGGGAAATAGGAATTTTTTCTTTGGGTTGCATTTTGTGGGGAAGTCCAGAAAGCCTGAAAGCTGTTTTCAAGCAGAAAGAGGCTAAGGGCTCCTGACAAAGGAAGGATGAATATTTGTGTGAAGAAAGAAAACAGGACAGTGGTTATGATTAGTGAGGGAGCTCTGTTTTGTCTTTCAGATTCCTTTCTGTAGATGCAACCTACAGGATTGGAGATGGGAAGAGGATGAATGACAAAGAAGGACCCTGGAGGTATTTGAACCCGTTTCTTTCCCTCTCCTTGGGACAGAGTGAGAGATATGGAGCTTTCAGAGACTGCTTCCACCACTCTCTCTGCTTCTCTTATGAACAGGGATCCAGGGGTCTGTTCAGGGTCATGTGAAACAGCAGGCTTACCTGATACCTACAGGACTTCTAGTCTGGCATGAGAGGTGTAATAGTGAAGTCTTAGATGGACCTTCTCTGCCTGGATTCCTTTTGTGGGGCATTCTTCACTGCAAGCAAACTGACTGTTGGCTAAAGAATCTAATTGAAAGACAATACCATTCTTCCCTGAATGGTGAGGTCAGGTGGTCACATCTCATGCCTTTTTACAAAGCCAGTGCCATCGTAACTCCAATTTGTTTATCAGAAAACAAATCCCACATGGCCACACCCTGGAGATCTCAATATTCCTCTTTTTATGTGGTATTTCCAAGTTTTCTGATGCCCCTTTGCCTTTGTACTAGACAGAATATGTTACTACCTACTACAGAAATTATGGACTCCTGCTTTTTCTCCGAACACCTGTGTCTGTAATCTCTTTGTCTGGATAAATACAAGGGCACACGATCAATTTTCCCTTTTTTATTCTTAGACCCATGCTCTGTACCTCTCTCCTGTTAAAGTGAAAGAGATGTTGAGATCTCTTAATAGGTACCTCGTTCTACTTGGAGATAATACAGGTGGACATGACCAACTCAGATCTACTTGGCTCTGACAACTTGAATCAGACTGATGTGCCATGACCTGGGAGGCTGGAAGACAAATCGATTAGCAGCTCCTGAGTCATGGGGCTAGTCTTACAATTTCCTTTGCCAACATTTGTCTTTTTTTTTGCCTATGTGTTATTTGTGCTCTAGTTCTTTGTGGTTTCATGCTTTGCATGGGCAGTTAGAAGCCTCTATTGAGTCTTATCCAGTACATGTTTCCCATAGTATCCTGGTGAAGCAAACTTCCTTCAGGCTAGAGCTGTTCTTCCAAAATTTTACAAATTGTTTCATCCAATGGGACAGAATCTCCCCCCAGATGTCATGTTTCAGTGTTTGCAGTAGTGTACCACTCTGCAGTGAACACATGTGCTGAGTCACAGTATTAGTATCCTCAGTGTTTGTAGTCTGGCAATTCAAGTGTCCTCTTCAGAACCAGACCAGAGGCATAACATAGGGCCCAGTTTCTGTAGTGATTGGCTCTATTCTCTTTGCATTCCAGACAAACAGAATCCCTGCTGTTCTCTCACTCAAAGCAATATATCCCATAACACGTGGCATGCCAAAATTAACCCCTGGGCAACAAAACGACAGGAAACAAAGGGTAGTTTGTTAAACAAAAATCTGTTTATGCAGGATCAGACAATGAGACATGGCAAAATAAGTTCCTTATGATTATGTAGTCCTACTTTGAAGATACAACAAAGAACACAGAAAGATGAATGGATTTTTGGGTACCAAAAAAGTGATCTGTCTTTGAAACAAATGATTTTGCAATCAGGACAGCAGGTAAAATTAGAGTTAGAAGTTCAGTAGATAAAAGTCAGTGTAATTCCCTTCAAAAGTTCTGGTTAGGTCTGTACCCACTGTGAATCCAGCTCAGAGGTTTTTTAACTTCAAGCACTGTCCCAGTTTGAAGAAAGTGATTCTTTAAGACTAAGCCTGAATTTCTTAATTTTCTCTATGTTGGAAATAATGTGGTGAACTTTAATATTTTGAAGTTGCCTCATATAGAGACTTTAAAGTGGCAAGCTGAAAGGAGATTATTTTCGTGTTTTTCCCCTGTTAGAATGCTGGCACTGCATCAGTGAGCACTAGAACCTGCAGAATCAGCCCTCCCTGCCTTTGCTATTGCCTCGAGCAGAAAAGTCGTGTTGTGTTACATTTTATATATCACTCAGTAAGACCTTGAAGTGCAGTTGCTGAACACACTGTTAAGAAACCTTCTCTCTCCCCTTGTTTTTTATTTCCCTGTGCCATGTTCTGCCCATGAGGTCTGCTTTTTTAAATGCGACTACTTTTATGGCTTGAAATTTCTATTTTTCTGGGAAAGAATACAGCTTTCTGAATCAGCCTTTTGGCAGGTAATTTCTCCTGCCCATTGCATTAGTCTAGGTGTCCTCTGAGTGTTCAGAGCTCCTTGAGGATTACATGGATATAATCATAAGTATGAAGAGAAGTCCTGTTTTGGGAAAGAAACAACAAATTGCATGTTTCTATTTTGTGCTGGAAAATGGGAAGAAAGGGATAGCTTCAGTATACCTGACCTTTCCCCGATGAACTATGTGACCTCTTAAAGTAATTTTAAACTCTTTTTTCACTTGATCTGTGATAAACATATGTTGTGACACATATTTACCATGTGCATATTTTACCTTTATGTCTTCCCGCAAGGCCTTTCCATTAAGGACTCTCTCTCTGCCTACTCTTTCTTTATCATAGACTCTCTGTGAAAGATAAAGGGAAGAAAGCCTGTTCAAGTCCTGTATGTCAGGACCCTCTTCTCTCTCACTAATTCAACTTGAAATGCCTAGTGAGAAAGTCTGAAGATGTTAGATGAGGGAGTCTCACACTTCAATGAGCTTCCCTGATCTGAGAGAGCATGAAAAGGCAGAGAGACATTCAGAGATGATGAACCTGATATGGAAGTACCATTTTTGTGTTTTGCAGGTTCCACCACAGAAAAGTCTAAAAATGAGTTGGTCAAATAGATGGATTTTTTTCATTGTGAAAAAAACCTCTAAGCAGGAGTCTTCAAGAGGTGTGTTTAGGGCCCCAGGGAAATGCTCAGTAAGTTAAACATTGACAGCTCTATTCATTACTTGACTTACACTGTGCAGTGCTTAGTGATGCACAAACTTAGGACCTGTTGTGCTTGGTGCTGTATAGAGCAAAGAAAATTTAATCTTGTCCTTGCAAAGACCTCAAAGTCGTAATAAATAAGGAGCAAATGTGACTGTAGTTTTTCAGGCAAGGAGCTTTGCAGTGAGGGAATAAAGGAGAATCAAGAACCGCTTTCACTTGTTGAATTGATGAAATAGGCCAATGGGTTGAATAGTGAGATTTTATTTCAAAAGCCAGAAGGTACGGTGGGACACAGCTTTTGAAAGTTGTAAAAACTCAGCAGGACTCATTCTCTACTGCTAATTTGACACTTATGGCAAGCTGCTTTTTACTGTAGAAGTTAGGCATCTCTTCCTGTTTCAGAGGTGGGGGATTATTTTGGAGGTGGAGACTGGAGGAAGATGTGCAGATAACACTGCACATATTAACATATCCAGCATTTATGAATTTTTCACACTGGAAGAAGCAGTTTTTCAGTGATGTTTGTTGGGATTTTCAGTTCTTGGGGTTGCTGCAGAACTTAAAGCAGCTTGTGAAAGATAATTGCACAGTGTGAAGTGAAGGAAGTTCTGAGGATGTAGGGAGACCAAAGTACACATTTCTTGCACGATGGGAGGGAAAGATATTTTACCACTAAAAAAGGGTGACGTGTAAGAAATCTTTGTAGTTAGCTTGTGAGAACTGAAATAGGAATAAGCTATGTGACCAGGGAGAGAAATCAGGCTGTAACAAGGTCTCTGAATGTGTCATAGCAAGGAAAGGCTATAAAGATGATAAGACAATAGTCACTATCAATATTGGAGAGGCTAAGGTGCTGAGAACTCACAGCACAGATCTCTTCACAGACATTTTGGCCTGAAGAGGAGCAATGAGGATCTTTGGATGATAACAGACTGTTAGAAGAAAGAAGTTGCAGGTGGTGCATATTCATTATGTGAGTCTCTGGAGATTTGGAACACAGGTTATCTGTGGCCTGAGTGAATTATAAAAGGGTGAAATTTGAAGTAATTAGCAATGCTGATACACTACCTCTCAGTCTCCTTACCATGATTAAGGAGTGGTTAATGTGTTCACAGATCTGTTTGATCTGTATGAGAATTTGCTCTTGTTTCTTCCAGTGTAAATGATTTTGTTCATTTATTGCCTCTGTTGGCTTTGCCTGGTCACTTACCTTTGCTTTGTTCCCCTTGGCTTCAGGACTGTTGAATGCATCATTTTCTGACAGCAGATGATTTTGCTGCTAAGCAAATCCCAAAACTGAAAGTCATAACCTTTTTGGGGAAAGGTCAAGAATAGTGGGTAAGATACATTATGTACTTTTAAAGGCTATGGTAGTGCATTACAGGTGGAAGGAGGGGCCATCTCCTGCCCATTTGAGGGTTCAGTGTTGGGCCCAATCCTGTTTAATATCTTTATTGATGATCTGGACAAGGGGATTGAGCTCACCATTAATAAGTTTGCAGATGACACCAAGTTGGGAGCAAGTGTTAGACCTGTTAAAGGGTAGGAGGTCTCTGCAGAGGGACCTTGGCAGGCTGGATAGATGGGGTGAATCCAACAACATGAGATCTAACAAGTGCAAGTGCCGGGTCCTACACTTTGGGCACAACAACTCCCTGCAGCGCTACAGGCTGAAGACAAGCTGGAGAGTGGCCAGGCAGAAAGAGACCTGAGGGTGCTGATTGACAGGAAACTGAACGCAAGCTAGCAGTGTGCCCAGGTGGCCAAGAAGGCCAATGGCATGTATTGGGAATAGTGGGGCCAGCAGGACTAAGGAAGTTTTTCCCCTGTACTCAGCACTGGTTAGGCTGCACCTTGAGTACTGTGTCCAGTTCTGGGCCCCTCAATTTAAGAAAGATGTTGAGATGCTCGAACACATCCAGAGAAGAGCAACAAGGCTGGGGAAGGGTCTGAAACACAAGCCCTGTGAAGAACAGCTGAGAGAGCTGAGGTTGTTTAGCTTGGAGAAGACGAGGCTCAGGGGAGACCTTATCACTCTCTACAACTACCTGAAAAGAGATTGTAGCCAGGTGAGGGTCGATATCTTATCTCAGGCAACCAGTGACAGAATGAGAGGACACAGTCTTAAGCTGTGCCAAGGGAAGTTTAGACATTAGGAAAAAAATTCTTCACAGAAAGAGTGATTGGCCTTTGGAATGGGCTGCCCATGAAGATGGTGGAGCTACCGTCCTTGGAAGTGTTTAAAAAAGGACTTGAAGTGGCATTTAGTGCCAAGGTTTAGCTGATGAGATGGTGTTAGGTCATACGTTGGACTTGATGACCTCAAAGGTCTTTTCCAATTCTGTAGTGTGTGGCAACATTTCCTAATGAAGTTACATCATAAGAAACAAAGGTCGGAGGCTAGAGACTGACATTTCTCCCTTTCCAGGGGACTAGCTAAGAAGGTGTAGGTGGTCAGAGCAGGAACATAAGAAGAGCATGATTATGATGTGTTGTGGCTGTAAACTAAGTGCACTTGCACATTTCATCTGCTTGCTTTTCCCAACAGGTTTTAAAATATTTTACATAACTTGTTTTTTTTTTTTTTTTTTTGGGTAGAGTGTAAATTGGGAATTTCCAGAGTGCAAAGTCCATTTTGACTGGGCTTTACCTTCTTACTCTTCTTTTGCCTTTGGCTTGCACTAGTACCCTAAAGTGGATATTGGCCTTGCTGCAGCCACATGCTGATATACAGAAGCATGAAATGGAGAAAAGAAATTTAGTCTTGAATGCAAATGGTTCCTCAAGGCTTAATAGAGCAGAAGTCTCAAAATACTTGTTCTGCCAAGGAGACTATAACTATACGCTCAGAATTCCTGCACAAAGTTTTCTGTTTACATGGTATGAGAAGCAGCCTGTATCCTATAATCTTACTCATCACACTGACCTAATTTTTTTCTTAAAATGTCATTTTTGGTGCTTCTGGGTTGCGGAAGGTGGACATTGCCGCTGTTACTCCTAGCAGTTTTGTGCTTATGAAGAGATTGCCTCACCAGACTATTGTGAATTTTTGTGTGTAAATTACAGAGAAGCCTGAGGAAGCGAGATAGTTGGACTACAGATCCCAGTTTGGAGGAAAGGTTCCTTATAGATGTGATGAACAGATGGGAGAAGGGAGAAGGCTATGTACATTGCACCAACACTCTGCATCAGCTCTCAGTTGCCCATGCTCTGTACCCAAGCAGTGGATTGTCTGTGCCATAGAGGAAGAGTTTGCTTGCATCTGGCAGGGCTACTCAACTGAGATACCCTGCTTCAGCATCCAGAAATGCTGTTTGTTTCTCTAACTCAGCTTCCAACACATCACCAAGACTTATAAACAAATCAATTTGATCCAATTCAGGTCTCTCTGCATCATATTTCTAGAACACAAGAGCATCCAGGGCCACTCTGCATTTAATGCTGATTTTAGCTGGGTTTTATAATCCCTAGTTGTGCAGAATCTGAAATGATTTTCCCCAGCTGTGTCTCTGCAGCTGCTCCTTAGCACTTGGCTTGGAAATCCTCTTGGATGCTGTGTGCTGCTGCTAAAGGCAAGAAGTGAGTTTTTGGATTGACCTGCAACATACTCCACACAGCTGAGCACTGGGATTGTGCTGTGGAGAAGTTTTAATCACTCAAAGGCAACAGTTGGATCCAGTAATGAAGCCTGGCAAAATTGAACCTTTGTGGTAACCTTATTAAATTCCTTAAATTATTTTAAATATCAAATAGATTTCCTATTATGTAAGATTCTCCAGCCCACCCCTTGACCATAAATGACAGAATTATTTTCTACAGGTTTGAATTGCAACACCAACTTAGGGTAGTAACTCAGACCTAACTTGAGCCCCGTAAAATTGACTAAGACTCGAGGCATCCACAGTTTTCACTGCTCAGGTTTGTGGCTCACTTCTGCTTCTGGAAATGAGGCCAGTGTGAACTAAAAAACAAAAGCAACAAAACCTTCAGCAACTTATAAAGTATCTTGTTGTAGGTTGGAAAGGATAAAACCGTTCCTCCCCACCACTCCCTGACGGGACTGTCCGCGGTCCCGCGCTGTCGCGCCCGTGGAGACCGCGTCGGGAATGGAGCCGCCGCGCGTGCCAGGAGCCACCGGGGGCTGTGGGTGATGGCGCCATGATGGCCAGCGGCAGCGGGCGAGCTGGCGGCGGCGGCGCTGGGAGAGGCCGGCGGTGGTCCGGGCTGGGCCAGCCAGCGCGGGTCCAGCGGACTG
>VYZS01043062.1:0-37399 GCA_013400695.1 Neodrepanis coruscans | reverse complement strand
CTGCAGAGCAGGAGCAGGAGGCAGAGGCCAGGGGGCAGCCACCTCTTTGTGCCGTGCCATGCTGCAGGGCAGGAGGGCAAGGAGGAGGAAAGAGGCTCTGGCATCTCAGTGCGGCACCCACTCTTCTCCCTGGCTGCGGCTGCTACCCTGGTCGGCAGAAGGGAAATTCCACCCTGATCCAGGCAGCATGGCCCCTCCTGCACAGGCCCAGTTCCCCCCAACCCCCCTCAGGACATTGTTGATGTGTGGGGGGGGAAATAGGCAAAATTTGAAATGATAGCACTTTGAAATTAATCTCAAACCCTTTTTCCAAGAGCCAAGGAATATTTTTGAAAATGTTATTTCAGAGAAGAGAGAGTTGAGTGAGAGTCAGCTGCCATTTTTCTTTTTCCTGTTTGTTTATTCAAATGCTAACACGATTCTGTGTCATACGTTTTTCACAATTGGAAGAACCATGTTATAACTTACACGATGTATTAACACTTCACACTAACAGCATTGCAGCAACAATGTTCAGCCAAAGGCTGTCATAACTGAGCCATGTTTGTGCTCCAGCTCTTCTTGCCAAGTATAGATGACCTAATCTGTCTTTGCTTTGTTTAGCTTCCCATTTTCAGACTAGAACTTACACAGGAGAAAAGTTCCTAGTAAAAGGCTGCACTTATGTGCTGTCATGAAGTCTTATAAAAACATGATTCTGGGAAAGGACAAATGTGTTATTTTGTTTCAGTCCACAGATGCAGGTGAATTTATGTTGCTATGCCACCTGGAATATCTATTTAAACTATATTGCTATAGTGATTGTGATGACCAAATACATTATATTTTTGCAGCGTTTATCATGTCAGCTCAGTGACATGACTTTACAATCATGGGCCAAATGACTGTGGACGCACACACTGTGTATTGAATATTCAGTAGAAATACAGAGTTTATCCTCTACATTGTTGTGATTCCTTCTGTATTTTACAGAGCGCATACAACTTTTTTAGAGGAAGTTCTCTCAACTTCCAGTTATGTTTTCCTTCTGTAGTCACTTCTAATTCAGACTGCCATATCTCAGTAGTTACTTCATTTTCGAGATAGAGTAAGTCTATAGAGATCTTGAGAAAATAGATCATGCTACTTGCTCTCATTCAGCCACTTCCTTTGTGATGGAGGACTAGTGACTTAGTACAACACAATTGCAAAAATTCAGGTGTATGTGCCTTTATATAACTGCTATTTTAAAATGTGTTTGATAATTAGTGACAATAAACCTCTTGCAGCAATCATGAGATAGTAAGTCTACTTCTTCCCACCCACACCCTGTCAAGGGAAAATTACTTCAGTGCTTATCTTTAACCACTGTTTACATTGTTCGGAACACTTTCTGACAGATTTCTTAATCTACTGAATTAGTATATAGAACAGCAAATGTTACTCTTTTGCTGAATAAAGTTCAATTATAGTGAATTGTTTGTAGTTATAAATGGAGGCTGATATAATTAATGTACATTATCTCCTTCCAAAGTCATACCTTTGAGATATTCTATATGGATAAAATAAAGCAGTGATGATCACTGTTTTTGTTCTTCCTGACTGCAGTAGAGTCATATGCCCTTTCTGCATAAGACAGTAAAAATATAATGTATTCTGTTTCAGATGAACACATACAAATAAGGGATAAATAAGTGCTGGTGCTGACAGACCCTTTACCCCCATGGAAATGAAGTACTTGCTCCAAAATCCAGTATTTTGTTTGTGCCAGTTGGCAAGCAGAATACAATCCTAGTTTACCTGGATAAGGCAATAACAGCAGAAATGCTCTTAATGGGAAAAAATAATGGTCTGCAGAATATTGATTAGCATTAATAATTCAGTCTTCCTGACCAATAGTTTGTTAATATTAAAAATGCATAGCAGCATCACAGAACATCACAAACCATTTTCCATTATTTCCACTGCTGGGGAAGAACTCACACATCACCAAGTCAGTGAGCTGGGCTAACAAAGATCATCGAAGGTCTCATCTTCAGAAGACACCAGTTATTGCCCTCCCTTCTGCAGCTTTTATATTTTCCTCTGCTGACCACTGCTCTTCTGTCACACATTTGTTTCTGTAGGTCATGGATATTGCTGTGTTCATGGTAACAGCCTTCAGAGTGGAAAAATGGTAGAGTATGACTTGGACTTTCTGAAATGTGTCACCAAAAGCAAGGTCACAGTAAAAGAAGAGCTATCTGTACTGACCATTTCCTTTTGAATTGTATGATCAAAAGTCAGCATCAGAGAACATCACAGAGACTGCAAGTTCAATTTGGTTTCCTCCTAAAATGTTTAGTGCACTTCTACTTTAAATTAAGTAGCAGTGTGATGGGCATAGTGAAAATATTACAAGAGGTAGATCCTCAAATTAATTTTCGCCATCTTCTGAAAAACATGTACCTTTCTATTGATTTACAGAAATTTATGCTGGATGAATTTCATTAAATTTGTTTTCCACTTCATAATGCATCTCAGAATTTCAAACTCAGAATTTCAGCAAGTGTTATTCAAGTGCTTATTCAAGACATTATTGAATAAAGAAAATAGCAATAAACAGAAACAGAGATGGAAACCCTTCTTAATCTAGCAGTCTTTAATCTTTCCCACATCTCTATTCCTTCTTTGCTACACCTTCTATTACAAGTCACTTTACCAACCCACTCTTCCTCCATTAATAGGATTTTGTTAATCAAACCCCATCCTTGTCATTTGGGATATATAGACTCCTGTACCCATAGGTTGGGAGTTATGAACAAATAAAACCAGTTTGTCATATTCTGTGTTTGAGCTGTACAAATTCTGCCTATGAAAATGCTAAAGATTCCAGGGCCTTTTTTACCCCTCTTCTAGTGGCCTTCCATGATGGTAGGATACACCTTCCTTTCATGTTCTTCCCAGTGGGATGCCCCTTCCCAGAGGAAAGGCCGTTATTCCATACTCAAGATTCGAAAAGACTTTTACCCACAGATGTTGGAACATCTGGATTTGCTGATGTCACATGAGTATGTCAGAGGGCTTTCAGCAAAGGAAATCCTTCCCTTTTCTGTTATGCATATAAATGAATTTTCAAGTGTCCTACAGGAGGGAAAAAAATCTCCAGATATTGTACTTTTTACTGTAGAAACTTTTCACTGACTTCAAGAGTCAAATCACACCAGTTTCCCATTCCGTGTTTCTCTCTGTGAGCTTTGAGAATGTATAAATCAAAATTAGTACAGTGCTACTGACCAGTCAAGTCAATCACAATTTCAGGTAATAAGTGGTGAGAAGGATTTTGCCACGATTTCTGCACAGTAAGGGCTGCTATCCTCTGACTGGGTGCAGAGTCATAGTAGAGAAAGCTAGGAGCAGTGACACGAGTTATCCCATGGTAATCCGAGGATTCTATATGTAACAATGTTTAAATAGTATTTACAATAAATATAAAGGGGTTTATTATATATTTTATGACTGTAATTGGCACAGATTATTAACAACACTGTTGTAATGGTGCTTATGCATTCACCAGCATTAAAAAACAAAACCAAGTTAAATTCCACTATGTACCATTTTTATTTCCCTTACTTTGCTTTAGCATGTCTACTATACAAAAATATAAAATGAATGAATGAATGAATGAATGAATGATAAAATAAATAAGTAAATAAACCAAATCTTTATTGCGTACTGCCCATGTGTTAGAATTGATTTGGCTTTACTAAACTCAGATATTATTTCAGTCCTGAGATTTTCCGCTGTATGTTTTGTGTTTTTTGCCAAAGATGGCTGTCCTCAAAAGAAAATACCTACAAATCTCCCACTCTTCTCAAACTTTCTTAATCTTTGAGATCCTCTTATTGTTCCATTTTGTTGCTATTTAGAGTAAAGTCTCATTAAAATATTATGAGCTCAAAGCATAATTATGTGGAGACACTTGCCTAGGAATAACATCTGCAGCAATGTGTATATATTACAGTAAACTTAAATGCACTCTTTTTTTTCTCTTAAATTGTCTGCCTTATGTTCTTCATCCCAAGTAAAGCACTAAGCAAATGTGTAAACCACACAGACTACATTGCAGCCATTGTTGCTGAGTGCAGTGCCAAATATAACTTCATCATTTGACCAAGGTTCATGCCAGGGTAAACTACTCTGTGTTAGATGTTGCTGTGGTGTCTTAAAAATGTTATTTGCTCTTTTTATTATATTATTATTTTAAACTTATCTGTGCTGAGATTTGATTCTTTCTGTTGTCCTTAGCCAAAATGTATTTGAAAAACGGACACAGAAAGTAGCCAACACTTACTGCCCTCCCTTAGTCTGTCTCTTGCAATAAATGGAACTGGAGTAATAAAAATTTTGTCAGTAATAAGAGACAGTGCAGTCCACAAGTATTTGGGTGAGCACACTGTGTAATTTCTGTTT
Organism: Neodrepanis coruscans; assembly: GCA_013400695.1. NCBI lineage: Eukaryota > Metazoa > Chordata > Aves > Passeriformes > Philepittidae > Neodrepanis > Neodrepanis coruscans. The sequence continues at coordinate 32,968 of VYZS01043062.1, read as the reverse complement.
GACTAATTTTATTTGTGGAATTGTATTAACTGTAACATAAGCACAGAAAAAGAGAAGGAAAGAGAGCTGTTGTCCCATTAAAAATAAAGGCTTATAAGACAAGAGAGAGAATTACTACAATTTGTGGCAGAGACAATAGAGCATACAAACTTTTCTGAGCAAAACAGATTAGGCTGGCCAGCCTATATAGCAGTGTGTGCAGGATTTGAAAATTATGTGTTTAGGAAAAGACAATATAAAGACATAAAATAATGCTTAGGGAAGTGCACTGCTATTGAAATTTTTTGTGCTGCTAAGGTCTTTTCAGGACTGTGTTCCTCCCTCCCTAACACCACCCAAGAGTTGCACCTCTTACTGTTTGCCAAGAATCTGACATACACCTACTCTTCATTTGAAGCTGTCATGTGTTCTAATAGTTATAAATAAAATTAATTTCCAAAATAATTTAGAACCTAGAAAAACTGATAACTGAGATTAAAAAGGCTGTAACTGTCACGTGTGCCTTTCATTCTCCCATGTTAATCTTTCTATTGTTGAAAATGTTGTCCTTTGGGAATGGTCTTGGAGCCTTCACTGGACTCATTTTTTTTCTCCATTCTCTGCCAGTTGTTTCTGGATTGAAACCATTTGCTAGTCAATTGCAACCACGTGCATTAAAAATATACATTTTCTTGAGTTAACTTAGAAGAGATATGAGAAATACAGGTAGTCTTTAAGACAGTTTGTGTGTCATCTTGCCTTGTGCTTTGTTAAGCAGGGAGCGAAGGCAAAATAGCCTCATTCTCTTACTATACATGTTTAGAAAAGTGTACCTTGCAGCTTGTGTACCTTGGTATTTTTCAGCTAAACCCAGATTATACTTTGCATTGCGCTAGTCTCATCACACCATCTTCTCAAAAATCGTCACTACAGTTGTTGGTTTCAGTCTCCTCTAGACTGTCTCTCACAGCCTCAAGTGACCCTACTTCTCTTTCTTATTATTAGTATGTTTCTCTCTGCACACATTTAAAAGATGATCCTTTTCAGAGTGAAAGAATCAGGAGTTATTTTTTTGTTTCAGATACAGAAATTTTGCAGGGAAATAAAATACAAAAAAGAAAAAAAACAACAAAAAATAATCTCATAGAGCTCAGAACAGAAAGAAAAGCCTGACTTGCTATGTGTGGGCCTTTGAAAATAAGTTGATACCAAACTGTAATTCTGTTCCAAGCTACCTTAAGCATCTCCAAGTCCATTAGAGAACCAAAGCTAAGTTAGGAACTACTGAATGGAGAAGGAAGGCTATTTTCTATGAAGAGAATTGTTTTTCCTTAGCAGAAATCACTACCTTTGGTTGGCTCAGTGTCCTGGTTTGGACACTAGGGGCGTTAATAGCGATGAGAGAATACAATAGAAAAATCGAGAACAAGCAACAGGATTTTACTTAACAAAGAAACTCCGACAATAAAACTCAAAGACAGACAAACTCAGCTCCTCCAGAGCTGGCTGCTGGGCTGCTGGTGTGAGGGAAGAAGGATAGAATGGTGCTGGGTCCTCACTGAGGTTTCCTGGAAAACAGGAACAATGAAAGGAACTCCTAGGGGGAAAACCCAAAAGGAATAAATACCACAGCCGGTGAGCGATGTGGTCCTCAACCCCTGCGCTGCCTCTNAAATACCACAGCCGGTGAGCGATGTGGTCCTCAACCCCTGCGCTGCCTCTGCCGTTGCTGAAGGGGCACTGCTGCTTGTGCCATGGGAAAATGCTGAGCATGGATTAGTGGAGATGCAGCTTTGACGACCAACGAGCCCTGAAAGAGAAAGATGGCTTCTGAGATCGCTGCTTTATAGAGAGTCTAATCATGCGTGGTCTTGGAGTTCCTCTTGGGTGCAGGTCACCTCCAGATCAGCTAAATGGTGCCCGGGAACCGCCCCTCTGTGAGATCTCGCCACGAGGCAACATGGCAGCACTTCCTACCAAATGCCTCGTGGCCAAGACCTGAAGGGGAATGAGGCTGCTCACTGATGCCACGGGGCACCCTGGGGGCCCCGGGCCCCAGCACCAGGCTGCCCTCACCCCACATGAGAGAGGCAGCCACTGTGAGGGCTGCCAGCATTCTCTATTCAGTGACGCATTTCGTGCACACGGGAAACTCACTGCGCATGCACACAGCACCGGGAACAGCTGGGCCGAAAGCTGCCAGTGCTCAGCGGCAGTTTTCTGCCACTGCTGGCACCTGGTGGGGGGGCACTGCACCCACCACGCTGTGCCGCCTCCGCTGGGCAAGACAGCGGAGTTGTGCCCGTGGTGGCCAATGGGCAGAAACTGGCAGTGGCACTCCCCAGCAGGAAGATGGCCCTGGCCTGCCACCGCTGCTGGGCAGCGAACTAGCATGGGAAAGGGGTGCAGAGCTGTTCCCACCACACATCTCAGGGATGGAGTGGGGCATCCACACCAGCCCTGCTTCTCTGCAAAGTCCGGAGCTTGACTGTCTTGCTTTTATGAAGTGCAAGAGAAGGTTTAGAACTCCATCCTCCTCCCCAGAAAGCCCCTCAATCCCCCTCCCCACTTCCCCAGAAAAGAGAAAAAACAAGAAAGAAAGGGAAACATGTTTTAACTTCAGAAAACTGTGTTTCACCCCACAGCACTCAGATATTATGCTGTATGTTTAATACTAAACTAAAAAAATGAGCTTTTATGTTGCGTCTTTAAAATCTGCCCAAAGAAAGGTGAACAGATTCTTAAGTGCTTCAAATAAGAAAGAAAAGGACAAAATGAAAAAGAAAACAAAGATCATTGGTAATTTATACAGTGGAAGTAAAGGGTTGAACAAAAGAAAATAATTAAGACTTACTTCCTTATCCACTTTCAAATAGCTAAAGATAGAAAAGGGTTTATATTGGGCAAAAATGAATAATTAATACTTTCCATCCCTGTTTGGTTTTTTTGTCTGTTTTTGCATTCAACACCCTGTACATTTAAAACATAAAATATTGCTGGAACTATGTAACTTCTACCTCTGTCATTTTGGCAGTAATTCCAGTGGAAAAGCTTTTAGGTTCTCCCATGCACATTATTTTCATACAAAGCCAAAACTCCTCCATCATGTTATCCAGAATTTACAAAAGCAGAAATCTACCTCTTATCTGCTAGTCCAGGACAGCAAAATGAGAACATTCACAAATTAAACTTGTAAGTAGAAATGAGGGGGAGGAATAGGGATGGAGAGAAGAGATTTTTGATTGTCCATTTGATTTTGTGGCTCAGGTCTTCCTGCTGGGATGTAACTCAATGAATTAAAGAAAGCTACATGCTAAAGCATTGTTTAAGCAAACTTTCTAGAGCTTTTAGTCTGCAGTAGTTGCAAAAGGACTCTCCTGCAAAGCATAGTTGCAGCTGAGTGCTCTTAGAATCTTTATCAAGATACAAACCCAAACCTTTGTAGAGTTAGGAATCCATGGACTTGACTCCAGGAAATTACATAGGATGAATAACTAAAAGGAAGTCAGGAAATGAAGACAGCAGCTGCTAAATTTATCATGCAGAGTGAAAACTCTTTCTTAAGAAACCACGAGACACATGAAAGCAGTATTATATGCTTCTTTATCAAAGATAGTGATGTATTCTCTTTCCTTTTCTTAACATGCTGTGCTAGAGAACGTGAAGAAAAGCAGTCTGTATTTCAAGAATAATTTCTGTGAGACAGGAACAAAGGATGAACTTGGGTTAGTTGCTAGATACCATGGGACAAAAAGCGTGAGACAGAATGTATCTAACAAGCATATCTCAAGGCTAAACCATAGATTAGCCCTCATAGTTTGTATCCTTTTTGTAACACAGCATGTTGCAGGGCCTGAGCGCAAGGACTTGAGAAAGAATATTGACGTTGCAGTAAACAGCTTTTGCTGGTAAAAGTAGCACTAAATGTTACTGTAGCTGTGGGATCCTGGTATTGGTCAACATCTATGATTTTAGCCAATGGGTAAACAATTTACGCATATGATGTGAGACCAATCAAGTGGTTTGTAGGCATGTGTGTGGAACTGGAAACTTATAAATGTAGCTGAAAGCAGAGAAATAAGGGAATTGACTTTTGCATCACAATGGTGCATTTGTGTCTTTTCTGGGCCCTGCACGAATGTCGGACCACGACAGTTGGTCATATGCAGGCAGACATTCCCTGATCATATATCCCCATGCATTTGTGTCTTCGGATTTGAGTCACTGTCAGTCAGTGTCACACATGGAGAGGAAAGAAGAATATTTCTTCCCTTGATTAATCAAAAATATGAATGGGAAAATTACTTCTATGGGAATCAAAACTGGCCATAAGAATAATGGATGACAAGTATTCCAATTATATCTAAGATAATGTATTTACAAACAAAACCCATTAATTTCCCCCTTTCTGTCCACTATTTAGGTGAAGCAGTTGTGGCAGAAATAACGAATGCAGACTCCAATATTAACTGCATACAACAATCCTACAAAATCAATGGCATATGTTATAGTAACAATTAGTGAAGGGCCCACACAGCATTATTACTGAACTGTTAACTGAAAATGACTGGTGAGATTTTATCTCTCCCTAATAAATTTAATTTAAAACTTGATTTAAATTAGACAACCCAGGAGAATTAAGTCCAATTCATTCTCGTTTTGATGTTGTTGAACTGATCATAATCCAAGAAGGGAATGAGCTTGAGCAAAGGACTGCACAATAAATATGTGTGGAGTCAACTCTGGATTATCCATGTTTATCTTTTCTCGATTAGGCCATGCCTAGTGCCACATGAGTAATAAGAAGGGTAGACTATTCTCCTGGGCCTTGCTGTTCATGTAAACTTCTTACTCAAGCACTATTCTGGACAGAAATTTAAAATCTATGTATTATCTGTCTTTATTTTTACACGGTTCCTTCAATTTCATCTCCATCTTTATTCCCCAGGGTGACCGAATCAACTGTTTTCTTTCCAGTTTTACTTTAATTAGTTTTATTTCAGTTTAAAGTCTGGTAGCAAACTGGCTCAGAAGATAGAAGAATCTCCTTCTTAGTTCTAGTTCCTGTCCAGGTTAATTTTCTTGAAAGTTGAGTGGAGCTTTCTGCACTATTTAAAAAACAGTGAAGGTTGAATTTGGTCTGTGCTGGTGTAGGATTATTATGTATTATGAGCCTTATTCTCCTCAGGCTATCTAAATCAAGGCTAAATCCTGTCAGGTCAAAGAAGGTAAAGAAACATAGGCAAGAGAAACAGGATCTCTGTGTATAATTTCTTACTCTTGAGCAACAAAAACATGCCACAGTGAGTCAGTTCCCCATCTTTACAAAAAAAATGGCGTGAAAATGAATAGCGTGGGTGTGATGCAAAGCACAATCACATCACGTCTGCTGAGAAAAACAGAAAAGGGAAAGTGTTAGCCAGCTACCACCGACAGAGAGATTCATTCCAAGGGCTGCACATCTGGATCTTGCAGCGGCCAGACTTACAGTGACTGATTGCTTCCAAGCCACTTTCAGGTTGTTAATTCATAGCTTTATGATGAATTGTTGGAAAGAATGAAAACTTTTGCTTTGTCTGTCCAAGGGATTTTCATATATTTCTGGATTAAAATCTCATGTAAATCATGGTATACACAATGCCAATATTTATTCCTGTTAAACTAGAGGAGGACTTAGAATGGACTAGCGTTTCAGAAAATGTGTTTTCAGAAAACAAAGCAGAAGTAGTAGGAGGTACTACAGAAAATGGATGCTATTTGCTGTTGGACTGCTTGTGCGTTCGATTGAGGAGTCTAACCATGAGTTGGACCTATACCAGCTAAGGTCAAGCAGGAAAAAGTTTTATGAACTACTTTCAGCATAGCTGCTAGGACTGGGATATTCCATTACTGCAATATGCACAGTAAATTATTTTGGCCAGTGCCCTTCCCCATGGCAGGGGATGATTTTTTGACTGATCACAGAGCCTCAAGCAGTCAGGACTTTGAAATCAATAGCTCACATATTTCTAAACCATGAGCTCCTGTAAAGAGAAATCTTCAATTCCAGAACCAACTATCCTAAGGTAACAGACCAATATTGTCCCAGGCGTATCACTTTTGAATTCTCTGTGTTCATACTGTAAGCGAGAGCTATTTTAATACTCATGCCAAGCCTGTTTTCTTTCTGTATCTCCTAGGAGATATATATTTTTTCCTGTGTAAAAATATGACCCTATGAAAAGCTTAAGAACCTGAGGAAACCAATATTTAGGATCTCCAGCAGTTTTTTCAAAGCAATAAAAGACACCCTTTAGGCAACAGGTCACAGTATTTATTTTTTACACTGCTGTAGATCAGGGTGAAGGAAGTATCTTTTCTAGAGATAGTTTTGGTTCTGTCTTCACATAAAATAGATAGAGTTAAAGGCAATCATAATCAAAATTGCATAAGCTGCTGTAGCCTGACACAAAATACTCCCTGCTATCTCTTCCAGCACCATGGCATAAAGAAAAACATAGCTAGTTAGCCTCCATGGTTTCCTTGCTATTTCAAATGTCACCTGCTCGACACCTCCAATTAACAGCATTCTTGCCTGTAGCAGTATTATGGTCTTTCCTTCTGCTTCCTGAATTTGTGATTATTGGTGTCCCTATTGTTCCAGAAAAATAAGAAAAATATTTTGAAGAGGTGATCACTGAAGAAGAAGTCATCAACTGGTTTTGTTTATCATCAGCTGCATACGAAGGCCATCTCTGGTCTCCACAGATGGCAAAACAGCTCCCATTGTACATGTCTATTGAAGCAGAATTTGACTTAGTGCATTTAGCAAAAGGGTTGTATTTTATCTTTTTTTTGTTGCATTGATTACACAGTGGAGTTTGCCCCATAAATCACATCTTAAATTGTGGTCAGAAAAATAACTGTAGAAATGGTGTGTATGCAACAGAACTACATCATGTTCAAACCCAGTTATATAAGCGGTTTTTTTTAACATAATTAGACTTTTTTTCTCTTTATTTCACAGAAACTGATCCAGCTAGGGGACAAGAAGCTTGTTTCTTTCATGATTCATGCATTATCAACAAAATTGCTAAGTGTGGACAGTTGCAGATCTTTATTTAATACAAAAAAAAGGAATGGAATTAGTCAGAAAAAACCCCAGCTTACATTTTAATTTCTCTTTCACAGATAGAGATTACTTTTCAGTTGTGTCTTCTATCTTCGGGTAGAAATCACATACACAATAAACCATAAAATCTTACCTTATGGTTAATGACAAAAGCATGAGTGCAGATGACTTCAGACTGGGAATAGATCTGGGAGAGGGGCGGTTTTCACCCTATTGCTTTTCAAAGCAAACTCTAGTTTTAAGATTAATTTAATGAAGACTGTTTAGAAAGTTCATATTACTCTTCTAAGTGTCGGACTAACAACTGTATTCCTAGTATAATTTCTTCAGTTTAGTTCTAGAGACAAGTTTTGCCTTGTTACTCATCAATGCCTTCAGGCAAGAATACTTAAACCAAAAACATGGTCTGAAAAGTCAGTGGCCCTTCAGTAACAATACAGTTCGCCATGCAAAATTCACATTCCATTTCTTTGACAAGGGAGGGAGTTCAGACTGGTTGGCAGGAACACCTAAGATGAAACAGGTTTCCATGCCATTCAACATTTGTAGAATGAGCTCACACGGAAAAATATATTACTCATTAGTTCAGCAACCTGCTTAACTTTACCAAGGGTCAGTCTTGCTGGTATAGAGCTTGAGTAAAGTTCTGAGTGTCAAACATATTTGAGATCATCAGCTTCCATTATCTTTTTTGTTGACCTGCATTTTCTCTAAGCCCACTTTAAAATTAGGAAACATTTATTCCTGTTGGATTTTTTTAATCCAAATTCTATCTCCAAAAGCAGTTTCAAGGTTCAGGAGGATATTGTTGATTGAAACATGTCATTAAAAATCATAAAATATTTTAAAAGGCCAAAAAAAATCCAACCCATTGTAACTTGCTGATGGTGCAGAAAATTGTGCAATGCTTCAAGCATTTTTTATATTAACATTAAAAAAAAAAAACAACCAGCATGAGCTTTTTAATGATAATTACAAAGTGTCCAGGAAATGTCTTTTCCTTTGTCTAAAGGGAGACTTTCCTGGACATTTTCTGTGTCCTAAGAGACTCCAGCATATCACCATATGGAAACCAAGGGATTTCTGGTTTGATTAGCCAAGACTTTACCTGTCAGCAAAACAGTTTAGGTATGTATTAATATATTTATCTTAAGGCATGTAAGCATCACACCTAGTTCCTTTGCAATATGAACATTAACAGAAAAAGAAATAAACCATCCTTCAAGTGGGTAGACAGCTGAACGTTTACTTGAAAGTAATATCTTCAGGGAATATTATGTATAAGTAACTTTCAATTCTTGAATCAAGTACTGTCTCACTTGGACTACATGTGGATACAACCACTCTTGAATTGAAGTAATCATTAAATCTGGGGAGTTTCCTCATAAATTGATTGCAAATTGCACTTCTCCAAGCACTTGGTCTTGAATCCAGTGTTTAGTTCTGTTGAATGCTAATGGGTGTATTTTTTGTTTGCCAACTGGGGCACATCATCTTACAAGCAGAAACTGGAGAAAAAAAGAAACAAAACCAACCAACCAAATTAAAACCTTTTCCAAGAGAAGAAAGACAAAAACCCACTTTGGAATGAAAAGAGTTATTAAAGCAAGTTTTTGGTAGCTGATTTTTTTTTTCTGCATTTTAAACAGGAAAGAGGTCAGATCTGCCTATATAAAGGAATGTCAGATTGAAAATACTTGATTTTCTTCCCAACAAGAGAAAGATATAAGCCAGATTTATTAACTGCCAAATGGACTATATGTTCCCTATTTTGTTGTCACATTCCAGCCAAGTAATTGGGTTCATGAAGATTAGATATAGCTAGGGACTTCATCAAAAACAACAGAAAGTACCTGAATCTGTCTTTTCTTCATGTATTTTCATGAAGAGCACTGGCTTAATGAGTAATAACTAAAAGTCTTCTGGGAAAGAGGCTAAAAAGGACCTTTCAAAACCACGATTAGGTTCAACAATCCCATTCCTAAATTTGCTCATTCTTCCCTCAGCATTACAGAAAATAGCAGCTTGCTATTTTATTTTTTTTTTTAATTTGGAGTTTTCAAATTAGGCACTAATTTACTTGTTTAGGTGGTAAAGTAACAGCTTGAATTAAGATTTTGTAGGAGTCTAAAATTTGTGGTGAAATACATTAATTCTCCATATGCTCAGAACAATTCAGAGATGCTAACCATAAGTTTTCACAGTCAGAAATGTTGACATTTGTTTCTATGTGACAAGTTTAAATACAGTATTACTTAAATGTTCTTAAGATATCTACTAATTACAAAATGTCTAGTAAACAACAACCACTAAATCTATTTAGTAGGTTTTTAGCAGTCTTAAAAACTTGTTAACTTTCACACCATGCAACTATCAGGAAAAGAAAAGCACTATTTAGAAGCCATTAATTGTATATGACTAACCTTATATAGGTACCATATTTTCTTGAGAATTTGAATGTGTGAAAAGTAGTAGTATGAAAGGAAATAACAGGAGAAATCAGCATCTCCCAAAATCATAGTAGCTTAATTACTTGAAGAACAAATAGCACATTTGTACCTGTTAAACTAATACCTTGTATATGTCTATAATTTTATTAGTTTATGTTAAGAGGGGTTGTTTTAAGACAGGCTTTCTCTTTTCATTTAGGAAGCCTGCAAACGAAGTTTAAGGGAAGTCAAAAGTCTATTGATCTTTTCCTGTAGTATTAATAGTATATAAAAATCAGCAAATCAGTATATGATAATCAGTATATAAAAATCAGTGAAAGACACTGTTACAATACTATTAAATTTTATGATTTCATTACATATTTATGATTTTAAAACTGAAACTGCTGAAAATTATTATCTTTACTTTCATTTTTACTAATTAATGACTGTACACCGAAATGACAATGACCTAATGCGTATATATTTGTCTCCAAAATACATTTCTAATTGATAACTTTTTTGAAAATGAAAGGAAAATGGAGGTTGAGTTCAGATTTTGTTAATTTTATTTTAATGGTAGTGGCTGTTTCTTTTAGAAAGGACAATTGTGCTTTGAATCGTGGTCCTATATTAACTCTTTCTCACAGAAATCATTTGCAAATAATAACTCTTGATTATTTAGGTTACAATAGTAATTTTTAGATGAATTTTGATCACTGTCATAGTTCAGGGGTTTGGGGCAGACACTGTAAAATATATTTACACTTTACCATGCTGCTAATTTAATTCTTTACTGTTCTGGTGTGTGCTTCCAGACCGATAATTCATGTGCACCTGAATGTAGAGGATTATTTAGAACAACAAGGCCACAGACTACTGTGGGAAGCTATGGACAATCCAGATACTGACAAAGGCAGTTTGTCTCTGAACACAATAGAATCAGGGAAGCTATTGTGAAAGCAAGATGCTATGTAACAATAATCATAATATAAGGCCATGAGAGCAGGATGCTATGTATCAATAAACATAATTCAAGGATGGGAAAGGAAAGATGCTGTAACCGCAAGGCTGAAACAAAGTATTTGCATGCTTTGCCATAGGTAACCAATCATAATGTAGAATTAAGTGTGGAACGAGCAATTATAGCCAATAAAGTAATTGCTTGCATCGCGTGAACCCTGGCTAGAACCCTATAATTGTGCCTGTAACTGAAAATAAAGAGATTCCATTCATCTTACTCCTACGGAGACTTTGTCTGGATTCCATTTCTCCCCTCAACCCCCTTGGCATTCCTAACAACACCTGAATAACAAAAAAAAAGAGCTGTAGTGTTGAATCTGCCTTGATGTCATGTTCACAATCAGTTCTGTAACAGCACAACTGATTTTTGTTTCTGCTTTAGTTCACAAGAGATGGATAAAAAGAAGATCAAGGAAGGTTTGAAAACTGCATTTCTGCTCACAAGTAACACAGTCTTTTCTATGTGAATTGCCTCAGCATCAACTTTGCACCAAATTCTTTCAAAGTAATTGGGCTAGTTTTTTACCCATCAATATTTCTGAAATTCAAATGATAGTGTCAGCTAATCCAAATCATTCTGTAGCACATGTAAATATTATGCAATTTTGTCAACTCTACTAGTATCGCATCTTTGACTGGTATTCTCCCCTCCCTTCTGTTCCAGGTGAAGGCTAACTGTAAATACAATCTATGTCTTAAGAGTGTTTTCTGGTGTTACCTTTGCACACTAGACTACTTATTTTACAAGGTCTTGTTTACCTATGGGTGCTAAATTGTTTTGGATGTGAAAACAAATTTCACGTATACCTATTCTGAAAGTTTTTCTGATGGTTCTTATTTGCTAATAGGAATAGGAATGGTTTTTGGTTTAATATATTATAGAAAAGCATAACATGTAGCCATCAGTTTGTTTAAAATTGACTACACTTGCCTATTGTGCTACTACACTAAGCAGTTCTTTTTATTTTGGACTTCTTAAGTACCTGAAATCCACTGAACACACAACAAAAAAGCAAAATTTAGTCAGCATGCATGCACAAGTTTCCTTTCCTTTTTTTTTTTTTTTTTCTTTATGGTGGGGTGGACTTCCTTTTTCTCGGAATTGCATTCTTCCTCGTGAATTTCTGGGAGGCGGATTTTTTCTTCCTCGGGGAGGAGGGTTGTTTCTTCCNTGGTTTGATTTGGTTTTTTTTTGTGGGGAGGGGGGGGTATGGTTTTTTTTTTTTTTTAATTAAGCACTCGAACTTACTTCAAAAGTAGCACAAATATGCAAGTCAACTTATGATTAATAGTTTCAGATGCAAATGCTCTTATTTTTGGTCTTCATGAAGAATGTACTATATCCATAGATTTTTTTCAACAACTTTACTTGTATTTAAAGTTAATGAGTTTTTTTCAATTAAAGCTTCAGATATTTAGCCCTTGGATAACATTTAGATGAACTGAATTGTATCTAATTATGTTGGGTGAATTCTTAAGAGGCTCTGCATTTAATTATTTCACAAGTATATTTTGCATTGTGGGTGCATACTGGATTTCAATGACCCTTGTGAAAACAGAATTACCAACAGGCCTGAGAGTCTGAGAAATGACTGCACTAGCAAATGCCCTTGAGGGTGTATGACAACAACCATTCTGAGTGGCAGAGAAATCAGGACTACCATCAGGGTAAAAACTAAACAAAGAGAAGGCGGAGTAAAGATTTAAGAACATTGTCTAAACTGGGCAAAACATGTCAGAACTTATGCTTGCTTATAGAAACTAGCAGTGAAACAAACAAAGGAATTAAACTAAAACCCCCAGCACTTTAACATAATAAAAAAAGGGAATAGGAGAAAGCTGTGTTTGCAGATTATGTACTTTGGTCCAGATGTACACAGGGAGGAAACATGGCTTTACACACTGAATTCCCTGGGAGGTGATGTCTTCTACTTTCCTGTGAGAGTCCTTTGTTTCTAATCACTGTACCAGACTCCTCATTGCAGAAGTCAACACACAAGATAGTCTGACTGGCCTAGAAAAACCGGCACATCAGATTAAGTTGCTGACTTTCATCCAGGGCAGACATTTAAAACAGTGTCACGTGTGTTTTACAACCTTGAAAACATTGTTTGTACTGTCCTGTTCTTTAGTGACCACATGCAAAAAAATGATGGCCTTACATCTTTATATAAAGAATTGTGAGGATATTTGGTGGAGCAAAGAGCTTTCCGCAAGGAAGGAGTTAGATAAATATTATCTAAGCAAATAATAAATAGCATTAAATTACAAATATCATCTCCATACTGGGATTTCAAACATTTTAAACATTGGAACCTGCTAAGCAACAGCCTGTGCATTCAGATTCTAAAAATATAAAGCAGAAAGGCTTTGGAAGGTATAATCTGAGTTCAGGTTTCAGTTACTTCCTAGTATAGGGCCCTCCAATTGCATGGTGTAAAATGCCTTCAAATAACAACTTTATAAAATCCCAACTCCCTTTTGTAAGGCTGTGTTTTAAATTCACAAATATAAACCTCTCAGTATCTTATCTTTTTCTGATGCTCTGCATGCATGGTTTTCTCATCTCTGCTCTGTATCTGTTTGCAGATTGGTTAGTGGTTGGTTAGAGAGACTTAGCACACTCAGGGTAGCCTCTGACTTCACTTGGCTGGGAAAACTTGTTGATGAGGGAGCAAGTCAGTATAGAAAGAGAAATGAGTTGCAATTGCTTATCTCCTAGACAGAAAAGTTGTAAAATCTTCTGTCTTTATCAAATTTTCTGAAGTTGACCACTGGCTGCAAAAATGGTACATATAATGGCTAAGACAGACCAAAAAAACCCACAACAATGTGATTGTGCAGGTTTTTTTCCCAAGCACTCTTGATATAATGGAAAACGATTTCAGTGGCCATAATTGAGATCTAAATGAAAGAGCTACACTAAAGTTCATGGTCTGATTTCTCTCCTATACCCAATCCTGCTCAAGCAAAACACTAAAGAGAAACTGCACCTAGGTATAGTTCTGAAGACAGCACTTGTAGTGCAGGTTTCTGATACTACTGCAGTGAATGATTAAAAAAGAAATTACTCTCTTTGTGACTGAAGCTTTAGTCTAAACCAGAACAAAGCTGTTTCTTCAACATTATTCTGACAATGTATCTGATTCAAAAGAAAACACCATTTTTCCTCCCAGCAGTTGTGGCATTTAAGGGAAAATGTGGCAAAATTTTGAATCTAAAGATATTTGCCCTAGAAAGAAAGACATCCATCATGTTCTCAGCACTGAAGCATGAAATGACTGTTTTCTTTCCTTAAAAATTTCCTGTGGGATTTGGTTTACTTAGTTTTTATAACTAAAAAAAAAAAAAAAAGAGTAGCTAAATTGTTCTAGAGGACAAACCCCCAACCATTTCGTATTATTTCTGTTTTGAGAATTTTCTGTACATAGCACAGTCCAAATTCATCATCACGCTTTTGCTTTTTATCTTCAGAATACCATATCCGTGTCATTACAGCTGACTTTTCGTTGCTAGGTAACTAAGCCATTTTTCCCTAGGCAGACATGACCATCATAGTGTAATTAGACCCAATGAACAAGCATGTGCATGTTGTGCAAACCCCCATCCTGGCTGGTTAACCAAGATGCAGCACTTGATTCCACACCGATTGCTAAACTTGGTTTNTCCCGGGCTGATGGGAAAAAAACCCAGGCAAGGGCAACCTTGGTAACCTGGCTACTCCTCCCAGCCAAAATGTAGGCATAGGAGAAAGAGGTTTTTGTTTTTTTTTTTTTTTCCTTTGTCTTCCCCTGTGATTTTAACCCAAACCATTACAAGATGTCTTGAGCAAATTCCTCGCATGAACTACTTTTGAGAAGACACACCCTCCATTTTTCTTTTTAGTCATAATCATTGATTTGGCTTTTTGAAATGCTTCATGTGACTTGATTGCTTTTAGTAGGTACTTGGCTTTAACCAGACTGGAAGCAGAAATAGATTTAAAAAGCCAACACTCTTGGAGCTGCAACAAATTGAAAAAGGTGCTTTAAAAACTTACCAAGATACCTTTGTTGCTGGTTTTTGGGCTTCTGTCCCAATGACTTCAGCTTGAAAGCATTAAAATAAGTTCCTTATACATGCTTTGCAGGTGAGGGGTATTTTGAGCTTTAATTTGCTGTTTGATTTGCCCCGGGATTTTCAGGTGTTGCATGGGGGAGTAAAGAACAGAAAGGACTTCAATTCTTGGTTGTCAGCTGTTGGATGATAGCCACAGCATTATTAAACCATCTAAGCATGCTGGGTCTCAACCACAAAATTTAATTTTCTCTTCTGCAGGGACTAATCAACTACCAGAGGCACTAAGTCTTGAGGAGACTGTTTTTATCTGTATTTTTTTTTCTTTCAAGACTGAAATCACAGACTGAAAGACTAAAGCACAGTTAATTTTACAGTTTTGTATATTCTCAGGCTTACAAACAATGACAGAAATGCAGCTTGATGAGAAACAGATAAAAAGTGGATTTTATGCTTACACTGTGACATAAATTACAGAATGATTAAATATTTAAATAATTAACCATACCTCTATGTCAGAAAGAAAGACCCCAGATTCCCTTAGCTGAAGGGGAAAAAAAAGGCTGAAAGGGGAATAAAGCATGCTGAATGCTATCAGCAACTACCTCTTGCTTTGTGTGGAACTGAGAAGGAACTGAGAACGTTCTTAGTGCAATTGCTCATTTCCACAAAATCACCTCTGCTGACAAACTAAATTTGCATTTCTGAGTCTTCAGAACGTATTTACAGTACACATATGTTCATAGTGAATTTAGTATTTTGAAGAACTATTTGGCGTGGGTTCACTCCATAATAATCTTTTAGCTTTTTAAGCAGTTGCTAAAATACTGTTGGGTTTTTTTTCAGGAACTCCATGTATATGTTCTCCACCCCAGAAATGTAACTACACAATTGAACCATTTATGTTTCATTTACTGAGAAGTATGGGGTTTCATGCTGAGAAGAGAAATCTGGGAGGGAAGTAAAGAGAGCAAGGAAAGGAAAGAAATACTGCAGCTCTGTACTACTTCGATATTCATCTATATTGGTTTTAATCACAGAAACTGTTCCCTGAAATTTTTCCAATAGGGGGAGCTGGGGAAACTCCACAATGAAATAATGATACCTTAAAATCTACCAATACTGGAGATAAAGGCTGTATTATGCACACGTTAAATTTATCATAAAAAAATGGTTGCAAGGAGAAGTTCACATGATCAAGACTGAATCTTTCAAAATGATGCTTTTTTCTGGCTTTATAGGAAATATTAGCGTAAAAGAAATTTGGGAATAGAAGAAAGTTCCAACCTAAGAAAACAATCCTAAATATTCTTAATTGCCTAGAAATAATTTATCATACAAAATTAGACTGAGATACATTTATGCAAAAGCTTCAGATGCATTGATATTGTAATGCCTTTTAGAAGTCCAGCGTATTTTTGCACTGAGTGTTCCAATAACACATTACAGAAAAGATTATTGCTTTGACTTTTATCTTCTGCCTCCCTTTTTCACTCCATTCTCTGTTTCACTTTTTTCACTTCACTTTTCTCTTTTTCTTTCCTTTTTTTTTTTTTTTTTTTTTTCTTTTTTCAGGGCAGGGGTAACATAAAATAACTGGAAGACTCAGTAACTGCTACTCAATTTTATTATTTCAGGAACTCTTTCCAAGCTGGGCTGCAATTATGTTTAAAACTTGAGAATAACGGGCTATTGACATGTATATAGTTTTAGAAATATAAGGCCTCATTTTCTCAGCTGGAATTTCCCTACAATGTGCATTTGCATTACATTAGAGATGCTCTTTCTAAAATGAGCATAGCCTGCATTCAGACATTTTGACATTATCTGGGTCAGAAGGAACGTTTAAAAGCAATAGCCCTACATCTACTGTGAATCTCTCAGAAGCACACACAATATATTGGTGAAAATGAGGGAAAAATTGGGAGGTTCTCCACATTAAGACATAGTTTATGACATACTTGCCTGCACCATACATTAATCCGCATGAGATAGATTGTCATGATCATGGTCCCCTGCTCTACTCTAATTGCATATACATTACCTAAACTGAAATCTTCACTTTTTCACACCATATGTAGTTTGATGTGAGCAAAAATGGTACAATGCATAAACTAGGGGTTTTCATGGTGTGTAAAATCATTTCCATTTTCCATGTGTTTACCTACACATATAGCAGCTGCAAATTTTTCCTTCTGGCTTAACAATGAGGACTTTATTCTCTCTCAGCTTAGCTGAGGTCCAGCTAGCTTGTCAGGCTTGAAATTGCATGGCATGTAAGCAACTCAGTACCTTTCTTGTTCCCAGAAGTGCCTAAGACATAATGAAAAAGGAATGCAGAAGTTTTCACCTGTTATAATTGTATTTTAAAGTCCTGTACAATGTATTCTTTGTCATCTTCCAAGAATGGGTCATTTATGATGGTAATGCTTACACAAGTGTGTTTCATGAATAGAAAGATCTGTGTAATTGGTGTGGTATTACAAGTGAAAGCTCATGGAGGTTTCACAAGATGAATTTAACTGTCTAATTCTCCACATGCAAGATTTCCAGATATCAGATTTCCAGATGTCCTTCATTGACATGCTCCATACTAATGAAAAGGGCTCCAGATTAGTACAATCACACTGTAATTACTGAAATATTAAAGCCAGTGTAAAGTATGGGTTTTTCTTCCTTCCTCTTTTCATGTCTAATTTTTAACACTTCTCCCCAGTCTCATTTTCTATCACTATCACAAATTTCCCCATTCAAATTTTCTGATTTTAATGCTTTCCTCCCCTTCCTTCTCAAAAATATGACATTCCCTTTGCTGGTCTCTCGGCACCTGACTTTTTCTAACACTGGCCAATTGCTCACACACAATATATAATTCCTAGCACTTTTTCTGCTGTCTCCAGGTTGTTTTTTTTTTCAAAGCCTCTCCTCTCTTCCTGTTTTCCATTCTGCTGTATCCCTTTCTAATAACAGAACCACATTTTCCAGTCTCTTTACCTCTCTCTCCCACCCCCTTCCTTTTAACTGAACCCTGGATTTGCGTGGATAAGCCAGCCCTTCTTGATGGCCTATTCCCACATCTCCTGCTAGTTGAAATATATTTCTCTTCCATTCCAGTGCTCGAATTGCACACATTTGCTTCTCTAAATCTATTGAGATAGTAACCATCAGAGAAAAAGCTTCGTAATAGAACCACAAAAATTTGTCAAATAACAGATGGCTATTCCTTGACTTTTGAAAAAGGAAAACCTTAAAAATCAGCAGACTAGCAAAGAACCTCCTAGGAACCTGTAAAGAGGATGTTCCAGAAGACTGAAGCTTGCCATTCTTCTGGTTAGATAACAAGGATAGGTAGGACATGAAGAAAGGATAATTTGGGATGTCCTTCCCTTCCTAATTGTCAAGAACTATAATTTTTCTTCCAACCTCTGCTGTAAAGTTCAAATTCCTATCCCTAGCTTTGAATCAAACCTAGATAAAGCTGTATTCCTTTCTTCTTTTTTTTTAAGGGAGGGATTTGTTGCTTTCAAGTGCAGCAAAAAGACTTGAGAGATTGTATCACAGTTTACTTCCTACAAGGCAGAACAACCCTCACAGGTCTCTCCCTCCTGAGTGAAGAAGGTGTTGCAAAGTGGGAACAGATGGAGTGGTATTCTGTTATTTTCCACAGCAAGTAGGCAGTTTCTGTTCTTATCCTTTCCCCAAATAAAATCTAGTGGGCTGGCAACTGGTGTGCTTTTGAACAAGCATTCCTAGTTTACATATTTGTGGTTTCACTTCACTCCACCATAAAATATCCACAATCAAACTGCCAGATAACTCCAGAAAGCAAAAACTTTCTCTTTTTGGTCCCCTTTTCTGACAGAGGAAGTTGATATCTGGTACCCCACTCAGGTCTGGGAGAAAATACAATTTCTAAGTGATTCTCTTAGTAGTACTACTCACTCCAGTGGCATTGTGATGGAATTCAATCCCTTCAGGAAAGTTATTGGCATTTTAAACATGATTTTACAGTTTCAGCACATAGCAATGAGTGTTCTAAATAGCAAATGTGGTTTAAAATGCTATCATGAGAGGCAAAATAGATGAAGAAAGAAAAATGCAAGGAATTGTGTTAGAGTCTAAAAAGTAGCAGGGAATGAAGCAGGAAGTGACAAATGGAGATTAAACAGACACTAGTCTTTAAAAATTAATTGTTCTATCATTTTAGTCAAATTCTTTTTTCAGATTGAGAAGGAAAAAATTATTTTATTATAACTTTCAAGATTTATAAGACTAAAATGAAGTAGAAAGATCTGTTTATAAAAGTTTATATAACTAAAAAGATATTCTGACATTCTTGGAATAAGAAACATGCCAAACATACAACCAGGTTTTAGTTTGCTGATAGTTTTGTAGAGTAAGCAATTTTGTTTGATCAACTAACAAGGCTATTTTAGAAATTAATATATGACCTAACAAAACAGAACAGAACAGTTCTTTTTAACACGTAATATCTGATATAGCAGCAAAGAAATCCTGATTAAGATTAAGCAACACATCACCAAAGATCTGTGAGGGCAACACAGTGATCCTGCTGAGAACAAGTAAGGCAATAGTGTTCATGCTAAGAACCAAATACTACATTGCAGCATTCCATTTAGGGGGGACAGAAATCACATCAGCATTAAAAACCAGGATGAAGTCTGATATCTACTTCGAGCCTGAATCAGTGCTCCAGGAACTCTGGTTATCTTGCCCTCATGTTACTTTGCTCCAGGAACAGATTTTATTCCTTGTAGCATATTACCACCTATTCCTTTTTCATCAGATAAATTATTTCTTATCATCAACATCTTTTCAAGTTCCTTCTACTCTATTATGTTGCAAAAGTTTTACTGTCAATTTGGACCTCAGGACTTAAGCTGACTTGGCTTTATTTTTCCTTCTATTAACCCCTTCACTGCCTTATCTCACAATCATTGGGGCATTTTCTATTGAATAATCAGTTATTGCTTTTTTTTAAAAATAAAAGCTATCTGCTATATGTGGAGTTGAAAATTATATCCTGATCATTCTCTATGCAAGTTTCTATCTTACAACTCCTGGTAACATGGTTTAGGGCATGGTAAATAAAAACCGCAAATACTACACTAGGTAGAATTTAGAGATATTCTGGCTATAATTAAGTGCTACTAGCTCTAAGACTTGAGTCTGGTTACACTGTAATTTGAAAATAGAAATTTTCACTTCTCCAAATGCAAATGTTGCTGATGCAGGAATAAATTTTCTAATTTTTGACAAAACCATTTGCTATAAAAAGCCATAAATGAACAAAACAAAACAAAAATCTCTTCTGCAAGAACATGCCTGTCTCAGTGAAACTGCAAGCACAAGGTGGTGTTTGTTCTTGAAATAACAGGGAAGGGTAACTCAAATACTCTTAATGAAAAACAGCAGTTTGATGGGCTGGTCATTTACCCAATAAAGGGAGATGTGGGAATTAAAATTGTGCCTATCTCTTAAACAGCTCATCTGCATATCTATATCACATATAGTGGACACTTTTCAAATCAGTTCTACTGGGATGTAAATCTGGAAAATTGTGGATGAAAACCAGCAGATAAATTTAGTTGCTGGGAAATAGACAAAGGAGTTAGTTTATTCTTTTCCATGACAATATTTCAAAGATACTGCTGACTGAGTTAATGAAATCATGTGTCATTTTATAAGTCTAAAAATATACGTGTATTAACATGGAAAAATTAACAACTACTAACACTTCAATATTTATTCATGTTGAAATGACAGACCCCCCAGTAGTCATAAACTCTATTCAAACATTTGGCCAAGAAATTTTTTACCAAAATTAGTATGAAAATCACATTCTGTGGCATTGGTGTAAGCTGTAACAATGAATTGGAAATACTGATACCTTCTTAAGTCCTTGTTCTAACAACTTTGGCTAGATTGTATATTTCATTAGCGTCGTAGACACAACACAACCTTGTAAGCTCTGTAGTCATTTTGGTTTCCAAGCCCTGGCTGAATCACTCTGCATTACAACAGTCATCACCATTCTTCTGAGGGTTTATAGTTGAGTAAAATATTTGTGGACACTTCAGTTAAGAACAGGCCTTCCTACAAAATGTAATCCTGCAAGACCTTTGTGTCCAGAGTCAAAGGCCTACTGTGGACTTCCACAGCTTTTCTTGCCCCAGGACTTCATCATTCCCATCCAAGACAACCTGAAAATGAGCTGTTAAGAAAGAATCAAGCAAACTTTTGAAGCTACACATAGAGATATACATACCTACATATCTATATCTATGTATCTATGTCTACATATCTATATCCATACACACGTATACCCGCACACACAGTGACTTGCACACAGCTTGAACTTTGGAAAATATACTACAGGTTTTAGTTTTTAGATATGATTCCACAGTAATAGCCATTCCTGAAACTGCAAACTGTAAGATATTACAGTTTACTGTGGGTAAGAGTCACACTGTTAACGTCATACTTGTAAAACTTCCCATGAAAATGGCTGTGAAATAATCTCTGATCACATTTTCTCTACTTTAGAATGGGTTGCAATGAAAAGACATTTTATACCACATTGTTTATATGCTATTTGTTACACAAAACTGCAAAAATCCTTCAGCTTTACAGAAAGTTCTCCAAAAAAGGAGTAGAAAACTTAGGACGTTAGTAAAAACTCATAGCCTTATTTGCTGAAATTATTTCCCAGTGGAGCTTACAAGTAGTAATTGCTAAGACTGTAAAAAGCAAAATGTGGAACTAGTTTTACTGATGTGATTGAAAAATCATTACTGAAAAAATGTATTAGTGCAAGAGTATGTGTCAAGTAAGTGTTCAGACAAGTTCGTCTAAAATTCCTGTTTTTCTAACACTGTACATTAACTTAAACCCCTGCTAGTGCAAGTGTTAGTGCTAGTGATTTGATTTCCACTCATCAGTTCCAACTCCAACTTAACCACTGCAACAATAAAAAAAGGGCATGAATGGGAATCCTCAATTCCTATAAAATGTATCTCAATGCATTTGTAAAACAAAATCAGATTTGGACCCAAACAAAAGCACAGACAACATCTCAGCCACAATACATGGAGATATAAGATGTGTTGGGCTGATATATTAAATGAGACCAAATACGTAGCATAAAATACTATCATTTCACAATATGCATGTTATGTCCTTCTTTAATAGTAAAATGGTTAGTCCAATATAATAGTCTAGGTGAGGACAGTCACTAACTAGCGGAATATAAAGTAGATATTTCAGTCTGCTCCATATTACTAAACTGGTTTCCTACAGAGTACTTCCCTTAGCTGAGAACATTTTGAAATTGTATCTCTAAGAGAAGACTATATCTTCCAGACTTTTTTAAGCACCACAAACTAGATATGTTGCAAAAGAGAAATAGAACCAGATGGGTACATGGGAGCAGGTCTGTTGTTTAAAAAAAAAACAAACAAAACAAAACCAAAAAACAAAAGTATAAAAGCCAGCACCTTACTTTACAACTCACAGGTAAAGGACTAACAACAGAAACATGATGATTTGGGCCGATACTGTTTCATCTGAGCATGAAATTTCAGCTAGTCATCTGGAACAAGAGCTGGAGCACCAAGCTTGGAGAAGGCTGGTTAATCACAGTACGAACTGGATCAGACATAGGATGCCAGGCTACAGTTGAGAGAGAGGTGTCAGGAAAAGGTCTAATCCAGCAGTGAGTTTGTTAAATACTGATTCATCATTAAGTCTGAGACCAGATGGACAGATAAAAAGGATTTTAGATGTGAAGCTAAGAGACAAAACTATATTTGCCTTATCTTGAAGGACTTAATCTCTTGCTCTGACAGTGTGTCCTGGTTTTAGACGATATTAGGTTGGACGATACCAATGGACAAGAGACGGATAGGGAAGGCAGCAATTTATTANTAGGAATTGAAGCTGCTATGGTTCACCTGACTTACTGATCTGACAGGAGCTGTGTTAGGATTAGTCTGGTACCTGGAGTATGTCCATGGTTGGATTTTACAGCCTTTATTAAAACAAGAGAGACACAGCACGCATCTTGAGAATCAGCCATCTAGGTGTAACTTATGACCACTTGGAAAACAGAGGAACCACAGAAGCAGCAGAGCCTTTCTCCATGAGCTGGTAGTTCTATACCTTATCCTCTACCATCTCTAAGTACCTCAGAAAACTTGCAATCTGTGTCTCCTGGAAGACACATCTTTGCATAACTTCATTTTTTTTTTCTCCTCTCCTGGCCCGCATTTTATTATTTTTCAAAAAAAAAAAAAGCAAAATATTTGTGATATTCCATGAGTTCTTCTTGCATTCAAATCCCATTTCCCACTAAAAGAAGTCAGTTTTCAGAGGTAAATAACTCTACTCTTTTAATTAGAGCACTGTTTTCTTGAGAGCATGGAAAGTCAAGATGGGATCAGGGCAAAAATTGCTATAAACTGTCTCTTCTGTGTTTGTAAACGTGCAGGAAACTGGTGGATGCTTCTAAGAACAGTTTGTTTCAAAAGAACACTGTATTTGTCGCCGAAGACTGGTGGACTTGCAAACCTAACCACATCTTCAAAGTTTTATGGAATCCACCACAAAAAAAAAAAAAAAAAGTATAGATTAGCTAGAGGTGGAGAATGTCCTTACAGGATTGCAATCAAGAAAGTGTGAGCAAATTAGGAAACATGGAGCAGGCAGAAAGTGACAGAACAAGTCCCACTAAAAAGTGTTTATCTCTGCTCCTTCTACAGAGCCACAGCCACATGGGATGCGAGAGAGAGGGATAACAGAGTAATAAGTCTGAGGTAAGATGATGCCAACTCAACAGGACAGGTATGTTTATTTCTGAAATTGTTGTACTTTGGGCAATAAGAGCTGTGGAGTGGCTTGTAGGGTATTACAGAATAGCTTAATGCTTAATGCAAAATCTTAGACCATACCGATACTAATAGAAATTGTCTTTATTCTTTTCCACAAGACCAGATTTTCACTCTGGTGTAATGGAAAGCTCCTGTTCTGGCCTACCATCTATGACTTTTTTTGTATTCCAGTTGTGGTTTTGGAACAATTATTCAATTGTGTTTTGGCTAGAAACTAAACCTCACTAGCCAGCTAGTGTATTTTATTTTATTGTATTTTCTTCTCCTGTAGCTCTATACCTTTGCTGCCATTTTACTGTAAAGACCTGTTTTTTCATCAATTGACTCATCTATTGACTGTCTCTCACCAGGAATCTAGATCAGTGTTTCCCTCGTGGACTGGGTTTTCTGAATAAAGAGGAGTTTCTTGTCAATCACTCTTTGTGTCTATCCTGCCTCTAGTGGGAAAGTGAGTAAAAAGTAAGTCTTCACCCACCCCAGCCCTCTCAGACAGAGCTGGCTACAAGCTATGTAACTTTCCTATATAATTTAGTTTTTAGCAAGAGTTTCAATTTGGATGAAGTTCATAATCTTCATGAGTTATTAGCTAACTTCAAAAGCAATATCTTCACAGTCCCCTCAAGATATAGAACTGCTACATGATTACAGAAGGTATCACAGATAAAAATAAGGTATTTAACAACTGACATCTCCTAGGATTCCCTCCCCCCTTCCCTCCCCCATTTTTCTTCAGTGAGGATAGATCTTGACGTTGAGTAATTCACAGTTAGTATGTTCTTGGGAATAAATAGTCTTCCTTTTCTATAAGCAGAGTAGCCTATGGAAGGAGTTAACAGTAATCAGCACAGAATTGTTCAATTGGGGAATGACTGTAAATACTGAAAACTTCTCACATTTCTTTCACCATTGTAGTTAACTTTTTTCTCAAGTGAGCAGTTTCACTGCCCTGAAACTTTAGCCTTTATTTCTAGCTATAAATCAGAGAATCTTCCCCTTATGTTGACAGTTGCTATATAAAATCTGATTCTTGCACATGTTTAAGTGGTCCAGTGTATGAAACTGTCAGACACATAAATTTAAGATTTTCATATTTAAGTCAATGACTTGCTTTAAACATGCAGGATACTGAGGTGCAAAGGTTGAGGGTGAAGATAGCAGAGCTATAGTAAAACTCACTACCATTTTTCTTTCAGCTTCTTCAGCCTGCCTGAGACAATAGTCCAGAGACATTTCAGCTTGTGTGATAGAAACACCTTTAAATAGCTAATTAGAAGACCATGAATAATTCAGACATAAATAATATTTGTGCATGGATTTGCAAGAGGACTCTCAGTGATCCAATGCAGACTTATTAAAGCCACAGAATTTTTCTGTTGCAGAGGCCAGAAATTGCTTTGTGTTTGAGGCCTCACAATGATGCTAACAAAGAACTAGAGATCAACAGGGCATTTCAGCAAGTTGTGTCCCCATTGATGCCATTTTCCAAATGCGAACTCAGTGCACTGGGAGAATGATGTACATCCTTTCAGATACACTGTGCCCCTAAACTACTAGTGTGACTAAAGACACTAAGAGAGTGCTGGTTAGGATAATCCATCTATGCAAATAAACAAGTTTGCTTCCAAAAGCAATGAAGGAGTTTGTCTGGAGTGTAAGTCCTCATAAGCAGCTAGCATTTTGTTATTTATATCTCACTTTTCATTGCACCTGAGCTTTTGGCTATCTATTAACAGTTGGATATTTATTATGCAAGTATAAATGGTGGTTCTATTCTCTTCATTTAACTTTTTTTTTTAATTGACTGAAATATGGCAAAACAATCCTGAACAGTCTAAGAATTTGGGTAAATTTTTGATTTTTTATGTAAGAAAAAAAGTGATTTCACAACCACTACACATGCTGTAATAATATACAATGAAAAAAATTCTCACTGCTGGAGAGCAGTGTGAAAACATAGATTCTCTGCTGGAATAATCCATACACAGAAATAAACGGAAATTTATCTGTTTATGTCCCTTCCTCAGGATCATATGACTGCCATCCTGGGCCCAGGGCTGTGAAGTCCATTCAAGGCCCTCCCCACCTCTTGCTGTTTGTCCTGGGACAAACCCTTATGGGACCTGAGCTGAAGTTGGGGAACAAGCCTCACGGCTTTGTTGAGGCCTGCCCCAACAGCCAGACATCAGTGGTCCTAGCCCCACAGTCTGGATGGCTATACCCACAATTGTGTCCCATAGAGCTCATCTGCCAGGGACTTTGTCCAAGAAGAGTCCAGGGTACAGAAACAGATCACAGCCTGGTTGGCTGGCCCTAACCCATTACACTCATGTCAACCCCTTTTGTAGTCAGACAAGTCTAAATTTCAATGCTATATAATGCCTTACTGTCATGACCTGTTAATTGTGGGAAATTCTGATTTTATATCTCACTCTGCAACAAGCAGGAAGAGGCAAAGGTTCGAGTCTACCTGAAGCAAGATTAAGACACAAACAAGGTCAGATGTTGGCAGCCATCTGATAATCCACTTTTATTTTCTGTGAAAGGAAAGAGAAAGGAGGAAAGGAGGAAAAAGTGAAGGCTGATGACTAAAAGTAGGTGATAGTCACCACAGTATGGATCCCATGGTGCCCCAGTGGTCCCACCCTTTTGTCTGTGGTTTGTTGGGGAGAGGTCTGGTCAAGCTAGTCAGGAGAGCTGAGCCTTTTTATATGTATGCTTGTCCTGGTTTAGGACAATATTAGGTTTATCAATGGACAAGAGACGGATAGGGAAGGCAGCGATTTATTAAAAGGTAGATATACGGGGGAATAGATGGGGGTAATTACCCAATTATGGCCAGCCGGGACTCCTCTGAGAGACACACACACACGAGGCAATCCGAGAAGGCAAGGGGGAAGGGAATATATGTTACACCCTACCCCAGACAAGATGGTCCCCACCCCCTGCACCCGCCATGTGTCACTCGAGAAGGGAGGAGGGGAAAAGACTAGGGGTTACACCGTATCCCCTGGGCAATGCAGCCCCACCGCCCCTGCCCTCACCGTGGGGAAAAGGGAAAAAAAGAAACAAACTAACAACTCAGAGGCTGGCACCCGCAACCCCCCCCCAAAAAAATAAAATAAAATGTGTCTGTGGAAACAAAGGCGGCAGTCCCTCCAGAGGCAGTGTGTCTGTGAAGAAGTCCTCTCCAAAAAAAGATCCTCTCAGGCTGGGGAAGATGAAAAGCCGTGGGGCCTCAGGGAACTCCATGGAGGAAAAGACAGCAGGCAGCAAAAAGTCCGGCGGGGGAGGGGAAAGTCCTCAAAGCCATGGTGAGATGCCCTGCTTCAGCTCAAAGTTCCCAGGGAAAAGAGAGAGAGCCAGTCTTCTGTCCCGTAGATATAGTCCCAGCCCCTTCCCAGCATTCCTTGTGGGTCTCCCGGGCTGATGGGAAAAAACCCAGGCAGGGGGTAACCTTGGTAACCCTCCCAGCCAAATGTGGGCATAGGAGAAAGAGTTATTTTTTCCTTTGTCTTCCCCTGTGGTTTTTAAGCCAAACCATTACAATGCTGAATGACACGCTTTACAGGATTATTTCAGCAGTCTTGCCCAGTCAAGCTCGGGAATCACCCCCATACTCATTTTAGCAACTTCATATAGACACAGGCAACAATTGTACAGTACCCTTAAAACTTGTAGGTAGAAGGATGTTACATTATTACGGCAAAAAGCAAGCACATTGAGTCATAAGCTACATAAACATATAAACTGTGGTTAACTGCTGTAAAACACTGGATTATTATATTAATTATTAGCTTGGACCAACTGAAATGTTTGTTTTGGTGCTGGGGGGAGAAGGGATGGAGAGGCTGAATTTCAGAGGTGAGGTAATGTCCTATTCCATACCACAGCCACTGCAAGACTCCTTGGGCAGTTTGGAGCGTCTGTCTGTCACTGGACACCAGGAGCACGGTCTATCCCACACCTCAAAGCCCCTAATCCAGACCCAGATTAGCTGGCACACTGGAAGTAACACAAGGATGGTGTGGCCACAGGGGACCAGAGCACATAAAAGCAGCAACACGTGTTCCTCCTGCTGTTCAAACCCTCCATCTTCTCTAAAACACTCCTGTAGTGGGACTTACATTGGATGTAGGGGTGGTAGCTATATTTCTCTTTTTCTTTCTCTTTATGTACTCCTTTTTCTGCTAATCCTTTTTTTTAATATTTTGTGTAATTTAGGACCAGATGGGCTGGATTTTGCTAAAACATATTTTGCGAAATTATTTAGCATGTGCTAAGCCAACGCTTTGTGGAATTCTTTATTTTGGTTGTATATTATGCTGCAAACTTTCACCAAGTTCCCTTATTCTCTAAAGGTTACAAGTAAAAATACCCTCTGAAAAAACATGTGCAGCTTTTCTCCTCTGTGCTCTCTTTGAAGGTATTAAAAGAACCAAGGGCTCTTCTAATACACTCAGAGGGCTGATATTGTTGGAGCCTTGTATATGTTTAAAATAAAATCCCTTTAGTGAGATCATAGCTTGGGGCTTGGTGTCTTACAACTGTTCACCCTGTTATTGCAGTGATCTTGGACACAAATCCCTGTCAGCAAAGCAACTTGTTTTCTTCAGGTCAAACCAAGCCATGGCAGAACATATATGTTGCTTTATAGCAATCCAGCCTATGCCATTCAGTTCAGGCTATTCTGTCTAGGCCACTCTGCCCAAACAATGTCAGAACATATATTGCTTCTTAGAGCTATTAGTCCTTTATCAGCTGCCCCTCAAGTATGGGCAGCTGGCTGTACCTTCATACAAAGGGCGCTCATGGGCTCCCAGTTCAGTGATCTTGGAATCACAGTGCTTTGGAAACAGCAGTCCCACAGTCACAGCTGAAACTCCTTTGATGGAGCTGCAGCAGAACTGACAGTCAGTCACCAATGGCACCATCTGGTTCATGGAAATGGTGTGAGAACTGGCTAGGGGGAGCAGCTACTTGTAGCACTGAGAGTCTCATTTACAAGAAGGTCAGGGTTAGCCTGATGGAGCCACATGGAGCCTGGGACAGCTCTTGAATTTGGCTGTTGTTGGGAGGGATACTTGATGGTATGCAAGAGAGAGCACCAGACCTTTACAGAAGCCCAGATACAATTTTTTCTACTGATCACTCACAGATAAGCCCACAGGCTGAGCACCACCCAACCTCATCCCTCATCCCAAGATAGAGGATGCACGCATTGGGGAGTATCAGGTTTCTGCCATGTTGAGAAGTGCCACTGACTTGAACAATGTCTGTAACCAAGCCACTGCAAGGGCAGTGCAGTCAGGAGGGAGCTGCACCTGCACCCTGCCACACAATACTCTGTCAGTGTGATGCACTGTCCAGTCCACTGTGCCCATAGTTTTGTGGCCTCTGAGTTTATACCAGTTGTTTATTTGGCTGCAACTCACCTTAGCCAAGTTAATTGCTATGGGTGGGAGCTACAGACACATTCACCTTAAAGTAAGCTATGAGAACTGGACAGGCAGAGACTTCTCTGTATCCTCCTCTGCACTGTCATCCTCAGGCTGCCTTGATTGCAGGAACATTATCACTGGATGCTATTTGGGATCCTTGTGCTGATGTGTCATCACCCCAAGTTCCCAGTTAATCTTCCCTTCTGCCAACCCAATCTTACTGCTTCCTGACTCAGAAGAGTTTCTTTACATTCTTTGGATTTGAAAATCTATTCAGTGGAAAAAGCAACAAATTAGATGACTGTCCTCTTAATACCATTCATTAAAAAAATAATTGACTTTTGTCCTCTCCCCAAACGATAATTGTCTTGTCACCAAATCAGATGCCGATCTTCTCCTTAAGACAGAGTGAAATGCTATTTTACTGTAAATAAAACTGAGTGCTAAAAAAGACGTGACAGTGTACTGACGTTGTTGTAACGGTGCTATAAGCAGTCTTTGGATATGAGAGAGACTGGCAGTCTCCAAGTGCTTAAGTTTCTAACCTCTTTAAAGAATGAGAGATATTTTTAAACTTGTGGTGGTGAAAATTCTTGCCTGTTTCTCTCTGCCCAGTAACTTTGTGGGCAATTATTGAGAAGCTTATGCACCATTTTCCCCATCCATGCAAAGATTAATACACAGTTTTTTTCTGGTTTTAGTGTTGCATGGTGACCACAGCACAGCCTAATCTTTGTCCAGCATGTGTGTAATCTCTGAATTTAGCGCTTCTGTCTTGGCACACTACATCTACAGACTTAGCTAGTCTTATGAACCCTAGATAGCGGACATTTACAGAAGAGTTTTTTCTGAAGTTTTTGAAATTCAAAGGGAAGAAATGGAAAATTCTTAGATATCTTGCAAAAGAATAAAAGTTCAGAATATCTGAGTTGAATATTAATATGAACCTGCATGTATTTAAAAGGCAATAGGTGCATCTCAGCATGTTTCAGTGTTTTTTCTCTGTAGCATCAATATTCAATGAAATGAGAACTTAATGGTTAGCCTCCTTGAATCTCACTATTTCCATAAGGTAAGTCTTTAAATGGTACAAAAGGGATTTTTTCGCCTATTTCAATGAAGCTATGTTTTCTTCAACACATCCTCAGTTTTTTTAATGAACGTATCCTCTATGGAAGTAATTTTCTTTTCAAAAGTACTTTTCAAAAGATCAAATTTTATAAGATGCTTCCTTAGTTGCTTGCCTAGTACTGCAAGTGTTGTACTACAGTCACCTACAAGAAAATTTAAATGTGATATACATATAGGTGGCATTGCTTGCTCCATAAACACTAGACTTCAGACAGAAAAGATGGCTGTCAGTGACATACAAAATAACTAGAAAAATAACATTATAGATCTGTATCTGACATGCATGTGTGTGGAAACTCAAGAAGAAAATCTGTCACAGGTGTTGTAGGATGAATCTAAAGCCGTTTTTCCCCCCTTCCCCCCCCGCCAGTGGGTGGGGGGGGGCAGGGTACGGGCGGGGACAGGGCCAGTCTCCGGCACAGCTGCATCCCCCGCCCCACCCACGGCGCTGGTGCAGGGGTGACCCCTCCCCTGGGCGGCTGCCCCGGCCCTGCACAGCTTGCCCGCAGAGGTGTGGTGCCTCCCCCCGCCGTTTTGCAGGCACAGCTCCGTGGCCTCGGGTGCTGGGAGTTGCTGGCATTGCCAGGCACCACCAGCCCTGGCCCAGCCCGGTGCTGTGGAGGGCCAGCTGGCCCGGCAGCAGGTGTTGGAGCCCCCGGGCAGCGGGTCTTGCAGGGACTGAGGGGGCAGCGGATCCCCACCTCCCCTCAATCTCCCCCGGCACCTGCCTGTGGGTGCAGGCTGGGGCGAGCGGTGCAGGGACTTCACGTGGCCAGTTTGGTGCAGGGGCTGCCGCACGGCCGGCCCGGCATGTGCGTCCAGGTCAGCACAGGTCAGGGTGGCCCAGAGGAAGTACCAGGACCCCCCGGGACGCCAGGTGGGGCCACAGGGGACCCGCACTTTTGGTCCAGGGCTCGGTGCTCCACGCATGCATGTGGAGTCTCACTAGGGGCGGTTCCCGGGCGCTGACCGTACAATCCGAGAGGGGAAGTTGCCCAGGAGACGCCTGCGCATGCGCCAAGACTAGTCCCCTATAAAAAGGCGAGCGGGGCTGCCATCTCTCTCTTTCTTCGCTGGAGCTAGTGGGGGTAACATCTCTGCTCGCCTCCACGCCGAGTTTGGCCCCTGCACGCGGGTTTATTGACGATTTCAGTGGCAGCGGCACAGATTAAGGACTACATTTTTCCATCAGCACAGTGTGGTATTCCTGGGGGTGGACTATTTTGGGGTCGCATTTCTACTCACCTCCGTGCCAAGTCCTGCCCCTGCGCATGGGCTGAATGGCGATTTCAGCGTCAGCGGCATGGATTAAGGACCACATCTTTCCATCAGCAATGGTATTCCTTCCCGGGGAAAAGGGGGGTGGGCGGCCGCGGTTTTTCTAATTGTCCCCGTGCTTTTTCAGAGCCCGGCAGAAACCTAACGCTACCCTAGAGTTCTCCTAATCGGCCCCGGGACCCGGAAGAGCTGAGGTTGTGGTCCTTCTCTAATTATCCCGGCGCCTCTTCAGGAGGCCCGACACAAAACCCGGCACTACCCTAGAGCTTTTTCCATCAAGACGGGGGGTCTGGGAGAGCTTAATTTGTCTGTCTTTGCGCTTTATTATCGGTTTTCTGTGTGTGTGAAATAAACCTTTTTATTTGTTTGGGGTTTTTTGGGGGAGTGTGTGGCTTCTCTCGGACCTCTCTTGTCAGTACCACATTTCCTAGTGGTAAAACCACGACAACAGGGTATGTAAATTAATAGCTGCCTAGTTATGTACTGCTGGTTGATATTCCTACACCATATGCATACAAAAAAAATTATTCTATTTTTTTCTACTAAGAAATGCCAGGTGAGAGAGTCACTGCTATTTAAATTATGAACAAATAGAATTTATCTTCAGTGTGTGCTGTTTGGTTTTTGTTGAATGAAACACAGTTGAAACTGATTTGAACAGTTTTCTCAGCTATAGAAATGCCAAAATCATTTTATTTTGGACAGACTTTGGATATGGTACTCTTATTTTTTTTCCCTTTTGGTAGAAAAAAAAGCTTCATTAAAGAGTGAGAATTGTTACAGGATCTTAACAGAACTGAAGCTTTGTGATTTATGTATTTATTATAAAAAAAAAATTCATCTGATGACCACATAAGTTAACTTCTCCTTTTTTTTTCACATTTTTATTTTATATAGCAAGCAGAACAAGACTAAAACCTTCAATTTTTTTTGTTGATCACCGTTTTCTAGTTGCCTTCATAGCAACAGTTTTAAACAGATCTCCTCAGCTGAAAATTTGATTACACTTTAAAAAAAGCATCAATGCTAAATTTTTTTGCTTACAAAATATTACAGTTAATGCTCATGTAATGCAAGGATTTATGATACTGATCCAAACTCCTGTATAACTCTAGAAGAATGTCTCCTTTAGCTGCACTGGATTACAAATCTACCACAAAACCAGATCCAAACATCCCTAAGCTTTGAAAAACCTTGAAACTTTTTCCAAACTTTTGACTTATATCCAAAGTATGTCTTCATTTTGTCTTAGATTGCATCGTGTATTCTAATGATGAAAAATTTTAGTAAAAAATTAGGCTAATAATGACATATAAGGAGGTGTTAGTATGCAAAAAAAAAATTCCATTATTTTAACTGGTGACTTAATTTTGACATCAATGGATGTTCCCAACTTTATTTTATTGTTTATATTACTATTAGCCATTTTAGGCAGTTTCATTAAAAAAAAAACCAAAAAAAACCATAATAGCAGTGTACTACTACTACAGAAAAATAGCTTTGTGAGATCTGTGCACCTTTTTTTTTCCTCAGTAACTGCGTTCTTTTTGGAACATTCAGGTTCACATTTATGTACATTAGTTACAACATGAAATGTTTTTATGTTTTTTTTTT
>VYZS01043061.1:3785-21731 GCA_013400695.1 Neodrepanis coruscans | reverse complement strand
CCTAGTAAAATTCTTCTTTCTTTACAGAAAGCAAATAGAGGACTGCTAATCCCTATCTGGTAAACAGTTTACTGATAAAAGTACAGTTTAACAAAAGAACTTCTATTAATAATAAAGTAATAATGAAATACAGTATCCTAAACCATTCAAAATTCAACTCTGTATAGGCCATACAACTATAAAGAGAGTAGCATAAAAAGAACAGCAGATAAATATAATCTGTTCTCAAAATAAGCTACTCCAACATTCAGCTATTGATTTCTGCATGGTTTTTACACCATTTTTCATATCAAAATTAGACAGTTAATCAATATTGAGGTGTTTAAATATGTCCTGAACCTAGAAACCCTTATATAATTCAGTGACTTTGAATACAGGAGTTGTCCCACTGGGACAGAAAGGATGATTCATAAAGCTCAGTTGTTTCCATGCATGGGTTCCTTCAAAAAAACCAAAAAAACAAACAAAAAAAAAAAACACGCAAAAACCCCTCAAACAACAACAACAAAAACATACCACAAAGAAAATTAAAGAAAAAAACAAAACTTACTTTATTAATTCAGATGTCTAAAACTATTATAGATTCTAGGTTCCTAATTTCTGTCATATTAATTGTCTATGGAAGGAACTACAATATAAACTTTATCCACTTGGCCTACCAAACACAGCCATGTTCCTCTTGAAAAAATTTCTTAAGAAAAACAAATGGAGAGATGAAGACACCTTGTCTCAAGTGTCCAAAACCATCTGCACATAGACTTCTTTTTCCACAAACCCCAAAGTCTGGTAAATTCATGTACTTGCATTTTTTTGTTAGGTTACCCAGTTGATCAGAACTCTTCAGAGCATTCAATGTAAAGAAAAAAATCCAAATGTAAATGTGTCTGTCCAAGCAATATTGTGCTTTAACATAATGATTTTACATAACCATCAATTACATACATACCAGCAGCTGAGATCTGATCCCTTATTTCAGAGGTTGTCGGTCCAAACCCTGGTATTTTATCCCAACACACATTTTGTTGTTTCCATTTTTAACCTCACTATGTCACAACCCAGTCTTTTCCATATTAGTCTTAGCTCTCATAAGTCTTTGGCCAGGAATAATAGTATATGGCTGCAGTGAGTAAGGGCTATAATTTTACAACAGCAGAAATAAAACATTGAATTGATAACAATTTCTCTCATAAAATGCCAAGGGCAGGCTGATCTAATGCCCATACAAAGTAAGTGAAAGATGTACACATTGAATGAGCCTCCTATGAGCATAAACAAGGCTGAGATACAAGGGACCGGGGGGGGGGAAAAAAACCAAACAGTAAATTTCCATCCATGATTTTTTTTTTCCTAAATCAAGCTTAAAAAGATATTAAGGGATACTTTCAACTTGCAACTTTTGAGAATGGCCTGTTTTTCTTTTCCCTCCTGATATGGGGCTTTTGAACAAAATGTGGGCTGCTGGGCAATCTAGCCATGCAGGAGTAAAGGGCAAACACTGATGTTGAGAACTGGCACATGAAATACACCAACAAACTGAAAACTAGATTACCTGCTTGTTTAAAATATTTTTTATTTCCAATTATAAATTAATACTGCCTAGTTTTAGAAGCACATCTTTTTCCAACAGAGTTCAGTCTGCAGTCCTGGTCAACCATGCGTACAGGACTCTACTCATAAGACTCAGATATTTTTAATGTGATGAAAACGGTATTTTTAGCTAATCTGCTCATTGCCATGAAGTGTCTGAAGAAGTTCATGAAAACATCTATTCAGGTATTCAAGGTACCTGTGGCAGAAGCAGCTCTCCCTTTTTCGTTTTGCTGGTTAAGCAACCCTGTAATGCCTGTGTTTTTCAATGTATTGTTTCAGGTATAAACAGAGAGACCGAAATTCAAAACAGAATTTGGACCGGTTTGACACGTGCTAAGATGCAGTGGAAAGGACATGAAATAGAAATCTTGTTACAAAAATAAATAATGAATAACGTGGCAGCAAGCATGATCTCATCAAAGTCTTCATCTGAACAGAGCACAGAGGCAAAGACCAGAAGGCTCTTGTGTGACATTGTTATCTAAAGTCCTGATTAGATTTTCACCTCAGAGTTCTCAATTTTGGTAGCAATCATCGCAAAGATACGATGGTGACTGGCACTCTATAAATACATCACAGACAGGTACCAGTACAGAAGATGGCTATCAGATAAGGGTTTTAGGCATTTGAAAATTCAACCCTGCCATTAGGTCTATATAACAGTTCTCAATTTTACAGCAGTAGAAATGTGATTACAGATAAAAAGGTAGGATTAGTGCTGTACAAATTCTTCTCCTCTAAAATTATATTATCATCATTCAATAGCATTACTTAGGTTTTTAGGGAGTGTCAGAATTCAACAAATATATAGGCAAGTATTAACTGTAAATTCAATAAAAGCTGCAGCACAAACCACAGGTCAGAGTTTGACTGGCCTTGCTTTGTCAGACACTGCACAAAACTGCAACAAATGAGTCACACAACTGACAGCCGACACAAGCCACCCTTATCTCGAGTATCTGCCAAAGAATAGAAGCTGTTACTTCCTGTGCTTCTATTTTAGATTTATTAGAAATTCACAATAACTCATTATAAGGTTAGGCTGGACTCGGTACCTCTGCATGAAGTGTGTTTGATGCAGGTGATACTACAGGAATGAGGCTCTTGCCATCCCAGTGAATTTAGTCAATATTTTCTCACTCCAGAGCCAGACAGCGAGTGGGTATCCATGTCCACGGCATGTACACATCAGAGTAGTAATTGCTAAAAAATACCATTATTTTAGAAAACACACCCACCAATCATTTCCACACATACCTTAAGTACTCCAAATATCTCTAAGCATTAAACTCAAACCCTTCATATATTACTGTACATTATTAAAAGCATCTTACTAATACCCATTGTAAACAAAATCTAAAAAATATTTTTAAAAATCCACTTCTAGTAAGTATATTTCGTATACAAGCAACTTCCTACATCTTGATTACAAATGGAACATTCGCTATAGGAGCTGCACTATTTGAGCAACAGAAAAACTGTACATTGCACAATCCAATCAGTATCACCATTACAGGTGTTCATTCTGAGAAGCACAGGTTCTTGCACAGTTGCTGCCTTTGGCATAGAGGGGTTTCTTTCACAGTTAGCTCTTCAGCTATGTCATAAAACCTCTGGGGTGACTGCTCCTGAAAAACAGCATAATGCAAAGTGGGGTGATGACACAAATTATAATTCGCATTCTGGTCAACATACTGACATGATCATCGACCTTTCAAGGACTAGGAATCATACATCCAACATTTTAAGTGCTGGACTGGACAGCCAAATATTTTGGGACCTTTTTTCTTCCCTAGCAGCAGTTGCCTCCATAGTCCTGAGGTTTTGAAATATCTGAGGCAGGAGGCAGCTGCTCCAGGAAAGAAGAAGCTCAGCACTCTTGCCCACATGTGCCAAAAGATCAGTGGAAAATACTGAAGATAAAATGCCATTTTACTGGGTTGATACTGCAATAGGAAGTTCCCAATCCCTTACTTAAATTGTCTCCAGCAAGACCTGCATTTGTGTCTCTGCTAAACATCTCTACTTTGTGAGAGGGCCTTGGTGCTTTCTACGTTCTCCCATCACCTGGGGACACCTTTATCATGGTCAGGTTGTAGGTACATGTATAACCACAGCACACATCAGCCTCCAGTCACCAGAAACTACCCCACCTGCAGCAGACCAGAGCCCAGATGTAAACGAGCATATTAGCAGGGCAGATGATGAGTGAACACAGAGATTTCTTTCTTAACAGCACACGTGCACCCATTGTCTCTTGCCATCTGCTATAGGAGAGGAAAACCTATACATATAGAGCCATACTAAATTTGCAAGAGTGATTTTCAATCACTTGCATAACTGTAATCCATTTTTTCCTAACTAATAAGAATGACTTAGAGCCCCAGTTTAGCATGCTACTAAACTACTGCTGTCTTTGCTTTACCTCTGGAAGAACAAGATAAACTTCCCAAGCTTCCTCTTTAAAATGAAAAATATTTCAGCCAAAAACATCAAGCTCTGACATTCTCATACGCATGCTAGTGCCTAAATTAAGGTATGTATGTTTGAAATTTGTATCCTTCAAGGGAGATAAACATTATAAAATGTAGACAGCTAAATAATGAAGTAAGGATTCTGGAATTTAATATAATTATAACTCAAGCACTGAACTGTATGTGTTTAGGTTTTGGAGCTTTCTTTTCCCTTTTTTAAAACTGAATTATAAGAACTACAGTTCCTTTAACAAAAAAATGTATATGCTAGGATGAATAGTAGTTCCTTAAATATTTTTAGTACAAGACATGTAATTTACTCAATAAGTGAAAAAGTTTGTTTAGAAAAAGCTACTCAACTGTAGCGAATGTCCAAAATCATTCTCCATCTGCAGAACCATAAAAGGACTCAAAACAGAAGCACAATGTTTTACAACAGCTGGTCTCTTTCAACTTTCTGTAATTTTTATACTGCTTTTTGGTGATTTTTTTTTAGCATACTGCAGCAGGATTCTTCTAGAAGCAGGCAGACCATGATTCCACTTGCACAATTCCATGAAGCAGAGGTGCATTGCTGTTATCCCGAACCACCACCAGCCAGACACACGCAGGGTCAAGTTGTGTACTCTCACACCAGGACTGAAAACTTATGAAATATGGCCCTGATCCAGCGAAGCACTTAAGCACATGCTTTACTTTAAACATGTAAGTAAGTAATCCTATTAGAGTAAATGAGATTCAGCATAAACCACAGGACTGAGTCTCAGAATACCTTGGTTGTGGCCTTGATTATGTCAGTGACCGACTGTGTAACCTTGGATAAATCACTGTACTTCTGTGTCTTTATTTCCTCTTTTGCCCTCTACATGTGTATACCACATTGCACACCATCTCAACAGAAATAATCCAAATGGATCCTCTAGAAACTGCTGGACTACAAATGATGGCAAGGATCCTTATGTATGTCAGTCTATTTTCAAATGCCTATCATAAATTCAAACCTAATGCCCGTCCTCCCCAAAAAAACTTATTCTACTTATTCAGTATTGACAACCAATTTCATTTGCTCTTAAGCAGTTATGGGGATGGGATCCAACTGAAAGGTACCTGCAGGTCAGGGCCACAACAGCTCCTGAGCCTGTTCCAAGTCCAGGACTCAGGCTACAGTTCCCCTCCCAGTGCTGACCCTGCACAGGGCACCCTGAGATCCCAAGTCCTGGCTGAGGATTCACAGGTCAGTCTGTCACATTCCTGCAGGTGCTGTACCCACTGAAGGAAAAAAATGCACAGTCCTGGGAAATTTTGCTTAAAGCATGCAGATGGAAGGCAGCATTGTCTCACAACATATTTGCAGTAAAAGGTTTTATGTTCAATATTTTTAAACACCGTGCTACAAGATACAACCTTCCACACATAGGCTACATGCCACCAACTCTATGTCTTAATGATCCTGAGAATATTTTCACATAAATAATTCTGCTTTTGCACATATACACAACTACGAAGAGTGTTTACTCTTGCCATCACATTGCTCCCCAGCAGTTGTCACTGGCAATGTCACTGTCACAAGGAGAATATGGATTCAGCTCCTAACAATGAAGCAAGCACGGATGAGTGGGCAGGGTACTCAAATGAGTTTCAGAAAGACTTGAGGTGAAATACTGTCCCCAGTGAAATCAATAACAGTTCTCCCATTTACTTCAGCAGAGTAAATATTTCAGCTCTTTTTTCCTGTGCCTCCTGGTCATCTCAGTGCCTAACAGAGCAGTCATTTATTTTCCTTAGGAAGACAGGGAAAAGGACAGAACATAAGAAAAGCAAGGCAGAGAGGCAAGATTTAAAAATAAACATACTCTTTTTATCAGAGTAATTAAAAAAAATCCAAAACGTAACATGATTTCTTTAGTTACAGATTATAAACAATGCAGAAAATGAGATTAGATTAACACAGTTAAAACCGTCCTTTCTAGGAACTCATTCACAAATTCGTCTTCTGTCCTTGAAACACCTGTACACTATGTTGCTGTTTTCCCAGCTGAGCCAATGAAGAGCTCACAACAGCAGCAACACCATTTTGCCTGTGTCAGTCTGCTCTGGATCAGGCCTTTTGCATACAAAGATACCTATTAAAAAACACAAGTATTGTGAGCTGTACTCTGTTAATTAAAAGATTTTCTGCTGCAGACTGGAAGCCTGGCCTAGAAGATACTTGCCGAAATTATGTTCAGGAGTGCAGCAACTGAAATGTGTTTCTGAACAGGTCAAAAGTTAGTTACTTTGGACTTTTTCTGAATGCATCCTCTATTCTCACTGTATGATAAAGGGAAATACAGTCAAAAGGTGACATACATGTGCTTGCAGCAAGTTATAGCCACAATAAATTACTGGGTTTCAGAAGACGTTATAAATTTTGGAAGTAAAAAACACACGAAAAAGAATCCATACAGTAACCTGTACCTGAGTCTGAAAAAAACGCATATCGTGCATAATACACCAAAGTCACTGAGCAAGTGAAATTTACAGTAAACACGCCGGTTGCTGCTAAGCGCTGCAAGTTTCCAAAATTAGCCGGCCTATCAGACAACAGCGGACAGTAAGTATGCATTTCCCAGCCCTCGGAGTCCCCGGCAGCCCCCGAAGTTGAGGGCTGACATTCCATCCCCGATTCTCGCTCCCGTCTCTGCCTGCACCGCAGACTAACAAAGCCGCGCGCCGCCAGCCGCGCGCAAGGGCGCATGCGCGAGGCCGGGCCGTGCACGCTCGGCGGAGCGGGATCGCCACTCGCAGCGGAGCCGGACAAGGGGCGGCCACCAAACCACCGCCAAACTTGAGCATCCACCGCCCGACACGGGCACGAGCCCCCAGGGCGACCCAAAAAAATCCACCCATGACATCTATGCAGACGCGAATTTATCTAGGAGAAAGTTTTCTTCAGCTACTGGATCTGTTTGAAGCCACGTTACTTCTCTCTCTTAAAAGTGAGCTTTGTATTTCCGCAAACTTTATTCATTTGGAAAGGGTTCTAAAAAAAACAACCCAGGGTTTAACGTGAGTTTGGACTTCGTGCAGCACCCTTCTTTCCCTCAGCATCTCATAGAGTGCCTCACAAAAGGCCCCAGAGGTTGGACAAACATAGCACCAGGAAAAACACAGTGTGAAAGGGATCTTTATGTGCATGTGTGAGGGCCCAGTGCTAATAGCTCAATGTGCTATTGACACATCACAGTGCAAACAGCTAAGTCTTTTTCAAAATAGCATGAGTCACAGTGTCATTCTTAACTTTGCCATTCTCAGATTTGTGTAATTTGTGAAACAAATCATCCACATATTATTAAAACATATTTCTGTAAACGAAGGTACACACTGCGAAATGACTATTGCTTCTGACTGTAACGTTTACTCCAAACACTGCACACGCCGCAGAGGTGTGAATCGACAGGAGTGGTACTGCAACTTCTCTGACAACCCTCGCCAAACCTTCCCGTGCCAGCAGCTAAGATGTACTTTTAGATAATCCTCCGGTCTGTATAATCCTCTAGTTAGAAACTGGCCATAACAGAGCTTGGAATGAGCCGAGAGAACAGAGCAGAGGGAAGGCTCCTTTCCCTCCTCCCAGGGCCGCCCGAGCCCCACGGGGCTCTGCCCGACTCGCCGGGGGTGGCGGCAGCTCCAGCCCGGGGAAAGTTCGGCAAGTCCCGACCCCGCCGCGAACGCTGCGCGCTCGGGACGCGCCTTTGTTCCCCGGCCATGGGGAACAGGATCGGCTCCCCGAGTTCTTCCCGGCTCTGTCCGCGGCTCACACCCATCTGAACCGTCCGAGCACCGGCCCGAGGGCGGGTGCCCCCGGTGCAGCGGCAGCAGCGACAGGAGCTCTGGCCCCGCCGACTCCAACTTTCCGTGGCCGGGTGTTCCCCGGCCCCGTGGAGAGCGGCGGGTGGGCCCCCCCCCGGGCCCCGNCACCCGCCTCGGGCTCCGGGCATCCCCCATCCCCGAGCCTCCCCGCCCCGACGGAACACCAACTCCGGCTGCCGGGGAACCGGCGTGGGTAGCAGCACGAGGAATTAACACCCGCGGGAATAATCACCTTGTTGTAGTTGTAGTAACCCAAACACTGGGCAAAGTCCAGGTTGGAGGGGTCTCCGGGGAGCGCGCTGCCCGCCGCAGCCGGGTAAAATCTTACATCCATGCTGGAGATTTGGTCCAAGAAGTGCACTTGGAGAGACCGCCGGGAGGTTTAATAGATCCACCTTCAAGTGCCTTCCCCGGGGCAGGGGCACAGGCAAACCGCCGAGGGAGCGGAGCTGCGGGGAGCCGAGCCTACCCGAGAACGGGGACGAGCGAGGGCCGGGGGGCGGCGGGAACAGCGGGGGAAAGAGGCGGTGGAAAAGTGCAGGTAAACAAGGAGGAGATGAGAGGAGGATGAGAGGAGAGGTGGGCGGCGGACCCCAGGTGGGTTCCCTTCCACCTCGGAGGGANGTGCGGGGCCGCGCCGCCGCTCGGCCGCCCGGGCCGGAGCGGGGCCGGGAGCGGCAGCTGGTCTTCCCATGGCTGTTCTCTCGGAAGGTTCCAGGTGAGTAACTTTCACCGCTTCCACCAGTTTTCAGCCTTTTCTTTTTTTTTTTTTTTTTTTTAATGCACTTTATCGATTGACACCGCTGCCTTGCTGCGTCAGGTTGGTGACAGAAGAAAGGAGGTTTTTCTTACTGTCAAAAGCAGGACTTATAACCATAGTAGCCTGCCTCACAGAAACCTCCCCAAACTCACAAAGTCTCTGGGTGATCAGGCAAAGCAATCTGCTAATAATCCAAATTTCTTTAATCAGTCATAGGCACTGCTCAGCCCTATCTGCTCCCTTGCATGGATCTTTCCTGACCCAACATCCTGCTCCAGAACTATTGGAGGAAACATGAAAGCAGTACAAAGGCCACTGAACCACATGACTTGTGCCCTGCAGATAAGGTGTGAGAAGGATGAAAACATGCTTATGACACAAGGCTTCTGTGACAGGGACAGCATCACATTTGGAGTCTAGGGCAGTTTCCTGGGCAGTTACACCTGGGCAGATTCCTGGGCAGTTACAATACACCTGAAAGTATGCCCCAGACTGAGTTTACTCCATTTGGTTGCAAAATAGCAATTAAAACACTGGTATACAAGATTCAATTGTACAACAGCAGCAAGATCTTTTCTGAAGGTATCTGCATCTCTGTGTGGCTTCCAACGGCAGACATCCTGGTCCAGTGCTCAGTCCCGCTTCTGGCTGATGCCTGTTTCAAGAGCTTAGTGCCTCACACTTCATCTCCAGGCATGATTCTGCACTCTCTACACACATTGGGAGCAAACCGTAAAATAGTCAATAGCTACATCATGTAGAAAGGGAGTCTCTTCCCAACTCCAGTCCTAGAAATCTTATGTTCAATATTTATGATGCACAAGGGGCTCCTGGTAGCACAGGACATACCACATCACCCTTATTCTGTATATTGATTGTGAAGCATCACAGTTTGAAGCAAAGATTTCTAACATGCACTAAAAGCAGAATTAAACATAGATATATGTTTCTATGTACATGGAATAGTTAAATTATAACTTTCTAGAAAACTGTATGAATGGCCAAATGTCTCGACAACAAAAATAACAGTCATATTCTGTCAAGTATCTAATCCAATTTCATATTCATTGTGTCAACCATTTTTAACCAAAGGGAAATGGTTAATGCTAGAAGGGAAATAGTCAAGGAACATACAGAACAGTATTCACACAGA
Source organism: Neodrepanis coruscans (assembly GCA_013400695.1). Classification (NCBI taxonomy): domain Eukaryota; kingdom Metazoa; phylum Chordata; class Aves; order Passeriformes; family Philepittidae; genus Neodrepanis; species Neodrepanis coruscans. The sequence goes on along the minus strand of VYZS01043061.1, from coordinate 11,902 downwards.
CACACCCCATCCCTGTGGCAAAAAATATTTATGCTCCTGAGAGAAACCAGTTGTTCAGAGAAAGACATTGAAGCTGTTTTCAGAGTGCAACATTACATTAAAGCATTTCTCCAGCATACTGACAGAAGAGTGGCAGTGTACAGGCACAGCAAACATATTTCAACCAAGTTTAATAAAGTAATACCTGCCTTATTTTATTCTTTGGGTGACAAACATTTCCATAAACCCAAGTGTACATGTTCGAATAAGGAGACTCTCAGGAACAGATCATTGTCATCAAGTTCTGGAGTGTTCTATGGATACAGATATTTCTAGACTGCATAACTCTGGCTCTCTGCACTTTTAGTGAAATCTGAAAACATTCCTGCTGAATTCAGAGTAAGAAACAAACAGCAAATGATTCCCAGTTTAGGTTTTGGTCCCATTGCTATACTGCAAGCAGCCACTGAAAGGCTACAGATGTATGTGGTATATAGGCAGCACATGGCCTACTTTGGCTGCTGCACAGCTCCTGCCTGCCAGGACAGCCCCAGGCTGACCAGACCAACTCATCTGTCCTGTCCCACCGCTGGAGCAGCAGCCTCTGCTCCAGAGGGCCAGAAATAGGAGGAGGAGAGGCGGGAGGCACAGCAGGTGCTGCAGTGGGCAGGCAGCTACTGCCTCTGGGTTAGGAGGCTTAAGTTCGAGAGATATGGAAATAATGGTGATGTAAATAGTGATAATTTTAAGTATTCTGATGGGATTTACAGTTTCCAACACAGTTTCTTCTGAAAACAAGAGCGGTACCTCAAAATGTTCCATTTTGACATCACTGACTCAAAAAGCTAATATAATATTGAAACCAAGTCAGAATTTTAAAAAGTAATTACACTCAAGTTAGGCAAAACACTTATTCCCAAAGCATTAGTTAGTGAAAAATCTTTAAATACTGTTTGTTAATAAAATTTGAAACTAAAACACAGAAATTTGATATATCAAACAAAAGAATTCCAATGCCCAACTATCGCTTCATCACCTCTGTCTAGTGCCCCAACTAAGTTTTTTGCAGAACTAGTAAGACCACAGTGAAATTATTAAATGATCTAAAATGATCTAAAGAAAACCTGAAAAGAAACTGGGATATATAAGCTAATTTGTTTTTTTTTTCTTTTTAAATAAAATGGTTTATGTCATATACCAGAGAGAATTTTACAAACTAAAGAGTTAAGCAAGTGTGTGTTTTCCTTTCTCAACACCTCTTCAGTGTAGTTTATTAAATAAGTAAACTTGAGTCACCTCTGCTAGACTTTTAGTCCATATACATGACATCATACCTGTTTGTTAGTTACAATATATTTATCTCAGGAGTACACTAAAGATGGAATATGAGCCAAAGTATTTATAACTTTCTGTATATGATGCTTGAAAGGAGTCCAACAAATTCTTCTCTCAAGCTATTCTCTTAAAGTTTCTTCAGTAAAACTATGGCTTTGGAATTCTACTTTTTTTTTTTCTTTCAGAGTAGTTAGAAGTATGAAGTATTTGCAATTTTGAGTAAGTATTCCCTGCTTTTCTGCTGGTTTAGTAAAAGCAAGTAACTGTCTCCAGTAAGTGGAGTTCTCCAGTAATTTCCCTGGTCCTGGGTAGCCTCAATTTCGAAGAAACTTTTTGAAAAGCCTTATTCCATAACGGTTTGAATGTATGCCTACTGGTGCCAACAATTATGATTCAGTCAGCAACACACAAATGGTGACTCTGTTCCATCTTCAGCTATACTTTCTTCTGAGTCATCATCACAATTCAATTTTAAAAGCCATTAAGAACACTCAAACTGCTTTTCTGATGTAAGAACAGAAATTGTATTGAGTGAATCAGTCATATACAAACTTGAACGTGTGCCTGCACAAATTCTCACTGCTACCCAGAAGCCTTGTGTAGGTAAAAATGAACGTTCCAAGTCTGGCTGATTCCCACACAAGCCTGGTGAGTCTTTCTTGTTTGGGGTTTTTTTTTGGTTGGTGTTTTTGGGGTTTTTTTGTTGTTTGTTTTTTGGTTTTTTATTACCAGTACAAATTGGTACCCCTTAGAGTTCCTCCAAGTTACTTTGCAAACCCTGTGTCAGTCTCTCAATCTGTAACACAGAAATAGTACCAGAAGCTCAATAATGTTTTCTTTGTTTTCACTGTACAGAAGTCAAAGGCACTGGGAGATTTATTCCAACAAATCACAGGCTCAGGAAGGAACAGAGATAAGAACACACACCAGGTCTGTAACATCCAAATACTGAAATAGCCAGCCGAGTCCTCTACAGGCCCTGCACCTCAGCACTGCCCGTCTTTGGCCATTCAGTCACCTCCCCTTTGCAAAGCAAGCATGGGAGGGGGCAGGAGAATGTGGGAGAAGGATTGGAATGAGCCAAGGGTGGACTGAAACTCCACCCTTGGAGAAAGAGAGAGAGGAAGAGAGAAAGAAAAGAAGAGAGAAAGAGAGGAAGAGAAAGAAAGAAAGAAAGAAAGAACGAAAGAAAGAAAGAAAGAAAGAACGAAAGAAAGAAAGAAAGAAAGAACGAAAGAAAGAAAGAAAGAAAGAACGAAAGAAAGAAAGAAAGAAAGAACGAAAGAAAGAAAGAAAGAAAGAACGAAAGAAAGAAAGAAAGAAAGAACGAAAGAAAGAAAGAAAGAAAGAACGAAAGAAAGAAAGAAAGAAAGAGAGAAAGAAAGAAAGAAGAAAGAAAGAAAAGGAAAAGGAAGGAAGGAGAAGATAAAAATAGATAGTCATTACCATAGGATCCAGTGTGATGTCGGCATCTTCCAAATCCCAGGCAATGGAGGAATGCCCAGGACCCCTATCACTGTTCTTGTATCTACTCCAATCCCATGCAGCCCTCTCCAGGCTTGCCTGCACTTCCATGTTTTCCACAGGGCCCATTTGTTCCTCCAGTGTCCTACACCATGTCAATTGACTCCTGCAAGAACTGGGAGGAAAAGGAGGAGGTGGAGGAATGCATCACCCCTGATGTCACCTGTTAAGGAAGAGTATTTTAGCCCCTTCCCACCGGAGCACGTGTGGAGGATGGAAGGGCACAAAACAAGAAGGGTGGAATACAGAAGAAAAGAAAGCACCAACCTGGTTGGTTTAGAAAAGAATCTGAAAGCTCCTTGAATCAATAGAGTCCCTTTAATTGATTGCAATGGGCTTTGAATTAGACCTGTATTCTACTTATCAAGTATATCTGCTGAGAATTACCCTTCAAAGCAACAGCTACACTAGTAATTTTTGGCTAAGAAAAAGAACAATTAGTACCATGTTAATTCATTGCAGTTTATTTCACCAAAGTCCACTTCTCATCAGATTGTAGTAGACTCAGCTAGCATTTGTAAGTGATCATGCAGGTATGAATATCCTATATAAATGAGGACATGAATAAAAACCTTTTGTTCTTAACATTAATTCAGATCAAATATTCATTGATATATACATTTCTCAGCAAGTATCTCAAGCAGAGATCAATAAACACTTACTAGTCACTGACTATGTTTCCTGCAGTAAAGGAAGAAATTTCAGCCAGCAAATCAAAGAAGCCAAATAATCAGGGGAGCTGGAGTTTAGTGCTTGTCTGCCAGATGATCATTTAGTTTCTCTTTGTCTCAGTTGCTACAACTAGAGAACTACAGATCAAAGGATTTTTTAAGAACTACTTTTATAGCCTTTCCTTTAAAACACAAATCACTGTGTCAAAATACAATTTTGGATTGTTGCATGGGGGAAAAAAAAAATCACAACTGCAGGTTTTTGGTTTGTGAAAATTTGGTTTCTTTCAGGCCCAAATCAGGAAATACTTTACTTTGTGAAACTAGGAAAAAATAAAATTATTGAACTTTTCAAACATTTACATTTGCCTGCTTTGATTTTTCTGTGGATTGCTGAAGTCTTTCATCTTATATGAAGTATTTTACTACCTCAAATCACATACAATATTTCTAACCATATTCTAGCAGAAAAACAGGTATTTGAGTTGTTTAGAGAGCAGAGACAACCACCAATGCTATTGAACTAGGTTTCTGCTGCTTTAAAGAAAGTAGTCTACAACCTTCCAAAATAACCTGTGTGTAATGGACGATATAGGATTACTTTCTGGCAGAGTGAATATCCTGTTGCTATTGACTGCAGTGTTATAGTATCCTCACATTCTAGTCCACAGTTATTGTGAGATAAAGACTGTGTTGAAAAACAAACTGATTGCAGTACTGAAAACAGGAAAGGAACTGTCCAGTAATGTAAAAATTGAGTTCTTTACAAGAACCATGACTCGAATAGTGTTGTTTCTAGCTTAGCATTAAAGTTTTAACTGAAGCTAAGAAATTTTTGCAGTATATTCCTTTCTTCCAGAGATGCCATTTTAAAGTAAGACAGGAAAACTTGGTTAAAGGTGGTATTGTATGTGTGTGTATATATACATTATGTATTGTTAGTATAAAGCTGTGTAGTATGTTTTGCTTTTTATCCTCCAGCTCTCTCCACATTCATACCTTTGTTGAATTTAAACTGGCATCTACTTTTTAGAGGGAATTTAAAAGGACTGTCTACAGAAAGAATATGCTCACATTTCTGTACATTTCTGTGTTAGTCTGGATGAATTTGTCAGGCAGAAACTTGCATTATACAGTAGAACCAAGTCTAAATACTGAAAAAATTATTTTAATGAAACATATCTGAAAAGTCTTTGTGAGATATGGTAAAGAGTTTTTCCAGATGAAAAAGGTTAGATTTAATCCTTGTATCTGCAACAGATTGATTCATGTATGTTTTTCAGTTTTAATTTCATCCAATGTCCTATTAGGTAATGATCTGAAATATACACATATAACTATATGACCTCTGGTATATTTTAGGTATACACATTGCACTATAAAGTACACACTCACACTTGAGAGCTCCGTGGCACCCTGGGGAGAAGGGGAGCAGTGCCTTGGCTGTCCCTGGGAGCTGGGGAGGGGGTTGTGTAAATTTACATTCTGAGTGACCACAGTGCACATCCTTTGTTGGTGGCTGTGGAAGGGATGGTCTGTTGGTCATCTCTCAGAAGCCAATGAAGGACTTGATGAGACACTGCCAAGATATAAGGTAAAAAGACATGTATGCCTTAAAGCAAAAGTCATTATTTAAAACACTGATGCCATCATGATCCTTTCAAATGTTACAGTGACTTACTGTGATATTAATGTCACACCTTCTACCAGCACAGATATACACATAATATAATTAGTGACCGATGCTAGAGAATAAGATATAAAAAGAATTTGATAGGACTGTAGACATACAGCTTTATTTGGCTAGATCAGATCCATACAGCAGCTGGGAGTAGTCTTCCAAAGGACCCACTAGTTATCCTTTAGCTCTCCTAATTAATGATGTAGTCTTCTGAGAGCATATTAATAACTCTGGTATTAATAGCAGCATAATTCTAGCTGAGAATTAAAAAAATGAAGCACTATTTTTTAAGTACTTGTACAATAGAGTTTGGGACTTAGTAATAGACACATGCATAAATTCATCAGATTAAAAATTAACAAACAGATTTCTGAAAGTGTGATTAGGGACCGCGATAACACCTCCAAAATGAACTGCTGTATTTTCATTCGGGACTTATGTTCAGTTATAGAGTTGAGCATTTTTTAACTTTTTTTTTTTAATGCCTCAATGGGCCATATTTTCAACATGGAAATGCTAAAGAAAGACTTCGTTTCTCTAGACTATTTCCTCAAGCTCATGAACAGTATGTGCCAAGCTGTTCTTAAAGAATCAGTCCCATTTCCATGAATAGCTAATATTTAATAAAACATCTGATCACAAAACCAAATCTAAAAAAAAGTCAGTAGTAAAATAACACTTCGACTTGCTACTAAATGCAATGTTCTTTGATATAAGTCTATTTCAACTTCATTTATTCCAGGCTTCCACAGCAGTCAAAATAATCAATGCAGAATTTTCCATGTGATTTACACATTGCTTTTTAAAATGAATTGTCTGAAAAAAAATGCTTTTTTCTGCTGCCTGGCTTGTTTTCTAAAACATATTCTCTTTTCTTTTAAAGTGAGAGAATGACCTCTGCTTCAGGAACAATTTTCTGAGACAGTGTGTTTATCAAATGGCTTCTGTGCTTCATGAAAACAATTTATTTTCACTGAACTCCTCAAGATAAGCATTGAAGTCAGGAAGAATGTACAATGACATTTATAATTACATTCAAGAAACAAATATTTTGCTAAAGAAAGAGTTTGGATATTTATCATTTTTAGAGATACAAAATATTTTCTTTCCTCCAACATACCATTTAAAGATATTTTCTCTCTGAAATTACAAAGTATATATGCATGCAAAGAGAAACCCAGGACAGTAATCTTCTCATAGAAAGGCTACAGTATGCATCCTAGACAGAGAAAACTGTAGCTTAATCCTTGCAACCAAATTGCCTCTCCTGCCCTACTCTTAGGAAATAATCTGCAGAAAACAACAATTTAAGCAGGAGGATACATGCCCCTTGCAGAGCCTCCTCCAGACAACCCCTTGATGTCCAATCTTAGAAAAGGGACAAAACAATTGTCCCTTGGAATGGTACATTCATCTCTCCAGCTTTCCTCCCATGTTTTCCCTTTGCTCAGAGACAGTTTCTTAAGCTCCAAAGCTTGTGCAGAGCCTATGGACATAGGGTATGGTGCCTCCCACTCTCCGGGGAAGTAGAAGACCTTGCTAAAAAAGCTCCCTCTGTTTTCCTTATAGATTCAGCCCTAGATCTGTTTCCAACCACTGACAACAGGAGCTCAGTCATACCAGACAATTACTGCTTCCTGCTATAGTCCGAACTACCCTTAAAATCAAGGTAGTCTGTAGTGTAGCTCTTTCAGGACAAAGCAGCCACAGATTTAGCCATACAGTGCCTGTATTTTGAAATGCAAATTCAATAACTACCTATGCAAAAGCCATCCATGAATATATTTAGGAGTTCCATTTGGGCTGCCTAGAAACATGGGTCCTCCAGGATTAAAAAGACATACTGCTATCACTCCAGTGAATGTCCTTTAATTTGTGGGAATTCATTTTAGAATAAAAAAATTAAGATCTGGTTTATTCCTTGTCAGTCAAACATCCTAGCTTTTCATTATCCCTTTTTTTTTTTTTTTTCAGTGGGTGGATGTCGTTCTTATCATAAAGATTTGCTGATAAAGTTCTCCTCTGGAGACATACTCTCTTTGTAGGCTCAGCTACTGAAGAAATATCATTCATTGGCAATACTCAAAGAAAAGTTGAAAAAAAAAATCAAAAGCAGCTGAAAAGAGATTGTTTTTCACTAATATACACCAAGGCTTTATTTAAAATATACAATGTTGAATTTGATCAAATATCAACCCACCATTCAGAGTGAAATAATCTCTTTTAATTTGCATGTATCTGTGTGTGCCAAAGAGAAGTGTGTTTGCTTTCAAGCAGGTGCACATCCTGCTATGACTAAATCTCTAACTCATCAAATTGCTTTACCAGTGTGGGACATGCCCTTTTTCTGGAACAGCTTCAAGCATTTTCCCCAGCATTTCAGCCACCTGTTTACAGAGTTCATACTCCAAAGGAGATGCATGCAATTAGAAACAAGGAAATGAAAATAAATGACCTTGTTTGTTATAAATAACAAAGAGACTCAGCAAAATTAATGCAGTGAAGCCTGACCTTCTGACCTGAAAGAAAGAATCACCTCATTCCTTTGTAGCAGGCTCACAATGCTCCAGCACCAGGCATTGTTATGCAGCTTTGCCTCTTTTGATGGATCTTAAAGGAATATATTCTAAATATTAAATGTTTTACAAGTTAGATTAGGAAATTTGCATTAAAAAGAATGTTGAAACAAAGTCAAGAGAGCAATGATAAAGATTATTACTGCTATATTTAAAGAGTCCAGGTAAGCTGTGTGCATGGCAGTTCACTATAATAGACTTTTTCAACTGAAAAATAAATAAGGCATTCCAGGTACTAAAAAGCCATGGAACATCTCCTTTGGTGTATGGTGAATTGATGAGGGAGAAAGTTTTTAATTACCCAACTCCAGGAAAAGGAAACATTTTTCTTTTGTTAATTGTGCTATGATG
>VYZS01043056.1:6309-21743 GCA_013400695.1 Neodrepanis coruscans | reverse complement strand
ATCCCTTCATGGGGAAGTTTTCTGTTCATTTGTATTTTATAGCCACAAATCTGTTCTGGAAGGGGGGGGGTGTCTTTATTCTTTCATTCCTTAAAGGAACTAAAAGCAGTATTTTCTCATCCAATAAAACACTTTTATTGCTTTGGGTTTGCCCTGTTCTAAACCAGCACGAGAGTGAGAGCATTCAGCAAATTGAACTGTTTGTTCAAATCTCTCCTCAGCCTGAATGAGCTCAAGGCCACATCCAACCATTACACACAAAACCTTCAGTAAATTGTGTATAAAGTCCTGGGCACCTGAATTAGTCCCCAGGTCTCCCAAGTCAAACTTTATCCTGCAAGTTCAAAACACAAATTTAACTCAAGTTGACACAACCCACATGAAAACAATGGATTTTATAACTATTTCTCTAAACAGATGGCTGTTAGGAGAGGCTTTTTGACTGCATTTCCTGGAGGTGTTTTTTCACTATGACTTAAAAGTTTGTCCAAAATGTTGGCTCCAGGCAGGTTGTGCAGGGGTGTTTCTCAGCCCTTGTGCAGCAGTTTTGTTCCAGATAATTTTACAGCCCTTTTGCATCATCCAGCCATTCACCCTGAGCTTCTGTTTGACATGAAAATTTTCAGATGGGGAAGAATACACACCATGGGGGTAGTCATGAGTTTGACTGAAAGAATGATGACTTCCAGGAGCTGTGGATTATGCAGGAAAATTCCTGTATTTATACCCAGGCTGCTCTGGGTATCAACTGAGAGATGCTGCAGCAGAAAGGTCATTCCGACAGCAGGGACAGGAGTCGGGGTAAGGATACAGAAAAGCCCAAAGGAAATTGGGTGGGTGGGAGAGAGAATATTTTTCTGGTGCTGTTTGACATAAAAAAACAGGTCCAAAAGGGATCTGCTGGATTGCTGTGCCCAGTCCCCTGCTATTGCCAACAAGCAGCTCATCTGATGTTAGGAATTTACTATGGAGGGCTCCTTTTTTTTGGATTACTACTGATTGCATCTCTTCACTTTGGTGACTTCAATTTCCTGCCTAAATTTATTCATGACCAGTGTCCTCTCACATCAGTATGGCCTTTAGATAAACAGCCCTTCTCCCTCTTTAGTGTTTGCTCCAGCTGATAACACCTGAGTTTGAAAGTGAAAAAAAACCCAACCCAACTCCTTTATTCCCCTCATTTATCATCCCAGTAGGGAAATCTCACAGTTGCAGACAGTGAGAGTGGGATACAGATCCGGATGAAAAATAGATGATGGTGCTACACAGAGATTTCCTGCCCAAACTCCTGCAGAGATCTGGTCACTGGAGCCCAGAGAGGCATCCAAATGCAGGTGCTTTATTCCAAACTAGGGGAACAGCTCTCCAGACTCCAGTGAAAATGCTAATTAGAGCTTGGCAGACTATAAAATTAGAGCTCAACTTTACACACCTAGCTCATGTATAGGCACTTATCCCACAGATATCTAAGTTAGTTATATGATTTTGGATCTGAATCTCAACCCCCCCTGCAGGGAAAGGTTTTGATGAATCCCTAAACACAGCACTGCAACTCTCATTGGACCAGGATATCCAAGAAATCAGCCTGTGGCTGGGAGATGGACACAGGACTGAGAGGAACCCCCAAATCTTGTAAACCCTTGTGTGTTTGACCTCATAGAATCATTAAGGCTGTAAAAGCCCTCTAAGATCATCAAGTCCAACCTCAGAAGTGATGAGATGCCCATAAATTTTTAACTCTGCTACTCAATTTATCCCTTTTCCATACAAATTGAACTGTAGCAACCACATTTTTTTCTTTTAAGAGAGTCAAAAAAATTCCAAACCTTCCCAAAGTAGCGTCTCCCAGGTATTTGCAAGGTCATTGCTGGAGCATTGTTTATGAGGGGCAACACAATAAAGGTGGAAACATGAAAGTGCAGGGTTACTTACTGAACTCACAAAGCAGTGCTCAGACTCCCCACTTTCAAACAGGATGACATCTTTTATGAAGACAGCGATGGCTCTCATTATGAAGGACATGAAGAGATGCATATGAATATAATTTCGAGTGCAGTGTAGTTTTCTGTTGGGAAGAGATGAAACACTTCTGAGTAGCCAGGCCTCCCAAAGGCATTATTTTTTTCTATTTACATATTTCCTCTGCCAAGACACAGAGTTAGAATTAAATGTTAGAAACCCCGAGACAGGCTCTGTTCTGATGTACATCACCACAAATCCACTTAAGCCTCTTTAAATCCACAAAACATGGCAACCCACATATCTGCAGCAGTGCTGCTGCTCTTTCATTTCCCAGAAAAAACAGGACAAAATACAGAATGACAGAAAACAGGCCCATCCCACTGCTCTCCACAGGAAAAGAAATGTTTTTGACTGAGCAGACTGTGCTCATGACAAAGGGCTGTTTTCTGCACAATGTTTGTATTGAAATAATTCCTTCCAAAGTGAAATGTTTCTTCAAGAAACAAATTCTTAGCATCTGCTGCCAAAATTAACACATATTACGGGCTTTCTGGAGCAGTATTTTCACTTAAAAATTACTAGCTGTTAATGATACTGGGAACACACCAGAGTTTTTCTGTTTGTTGCTCACTGATATCTTGAAGGTGAATTTTGTATTTTTTTTTTTCCAAGTGGGACTTTACACCAAGTAAAAATTCCACTGAGTGAAAAGCCTGATAGTCTGGGAATGAGTACTTTGTACAGACATCAGAACCACAACAGACCTCACTCAGCAACATAATCAAATTGCCACCTCTTAATGAGTCACTGTGCACTGGCAGAGGTTATGCTCCTAATCTCTGATGATGGCAAGATAATGTGGCTGAGCTGAGTCCTCTGTCCTTGCAGGTGAAGGCAAGTCAAACTGTGCTGTTTCCCATGAAGGAGCAGCATGAACCTCAAGAGTTTCATCAGCTTGGTTGGCACCTTGTACCTTGCTGAGATAATCTTTACATGTGTCTGATTCACTCTTCCCTTGTAAAAGGAGTGAAGAGAACACGTGTGTGGAGAAGAGCAACACATTTGCAGGGTGAGGCAAGTCTTGGTGTAAGTGTGAGAGTTACCCTAAAACACACGCTCTGTCCTACAGGAGGAGATGGAACCACATCCAAAAGGTTCTTTCATTCACAAATATCTGATTTTTGCTGTTGTCTCTTTATNTTTTTGCTGTTGTCCCTTTACATAAACAGCTTGTGCACATCTCAGAGCCACCAGCATGTCTGAGATGGCTCTGGGTGTTTCTGTTTTGTCACAGAGCTACAGCAGGAAGTGTTTCTGAAAAAGACTTTGGGAGGGGACAGGTTGCTCAGAGAACCTGTGGCTGCTCCATCCCTGGAAGTGTTCAAAGACAGGTTGGATGGGGCCCAGAGTAACCTGATGTAGTGGAAGGTATTCCTGCCCTGACAAAATAATCTTTAAGGTCCTTCCCAATTCAAACCATTATAGGATTTTGTGATTGTGGGTAGTTTTGGGGTGTGATTAATCTGGACCATTTTTAATACCTACTGTGAGTTGAAATTCCATATATACCATTCTGACTAGAACTCTGTGGACATTAACAGTTTATGGGATAATTGTCTCTAACACAGGGATTCATCACACAACAATCTATATTTAGCAGAGATGAATCCACCTAAATAATTGGTTTGGGCTTACAACTCTCACACAAAGGCCACAAATTACAAACCAGAAGTCAGAGGTACCAAAAGATGAAAGAACTTTTCCTCCCCTGCCCAACTTGAGACTCGACAGAAACCTTTGCATCCATCTGTAACACTCACAGCCTATACAATCTATACCTTTAACAGCCACTACATCCTTNCAGAGGTTATGCTCCTAATCTCTGATGATGGCAAGATAATGTGGCTGAGCTGAGTCCTCTGTCCTTGCAGGTGAAGGCAAGTCAAACTGTGCTGTTTCCCATGAAGGAGCAGCATGAACCTCAAGAGTTTCATCAGCTTGGTTGGCACCTTGTACCTTGCTGAGATAATCTTTACATGTGTCTGATTCACTCTTCCCTTGTAAAAGGAGTGAAGAGAACACGTGTGTGGAGAAGAGCAAAGTTCTTGCAGGGTGAGGCAAGTTTTGGTGTGTGAGTTACCCTAAAACACATGCTCTGTCCTACAGGAGGAGATGGAACCACATCCAAAAGGTTATATCTGATTTTTGCTGTTGTCTCTTTATATAAACAGCTTGTGCACATCTCAGAGCCACCAGCATGTCTGAGATGGCTCTGGGTGTTTCTGTTTTGTCACAGAGCTACAGCAGGAAGTGTTTCTGAAAAAGACTTTGGGAGGGGACAGGTTGCTCAGAGAACCTGTGGCTGCTCCATCCCTGGAAGTGTTCAAAGACAGGTTGGATGGGGCCCAGAGTAACCTGATGTAGTGGAAGGTATTCCTGCCCTGACAAAATAATCTTTAAGGTCCTTCCCAATTCAAACCATTATAGGATTTTGTGATTGTGGGTAGTTTTGGGGTGTGATTAATCTGGACCATTTTTAATACCTACTGTGAGTTGAAATTCCATATATACCATTCTGACTAGAACTCTGTGGACATTAACAGTTTATGGGATAATTGTCTCTAACACAGGGATCCATCACACAACAATCTATATTTAGCAGAGATGAATCCACCTAAATAATTGGTTTGGGCTTACAANCGGACTGAGACTCCACAGCAGCCTTTGCATCCATCTGTAACACTCACAGCCTATACAATCTATACCTTTAACAGCCACTACATCCTTTGTGTCACCCCCTTACCTGTGCCTTTTTTGCTCCTGGTCTTACCTGAAGAGACACAGAATGATCATAGCAGCTGTGAGGGCAATGAGTGACAAGGTGTGTCCGATGGTGTAGCCAGTCTTGACTGTGCCATAGAAGGCCGTTTGCTGGTGGGAAGCAAAGAGACAAAACAGTTCTTTCAAAGAGCTGCCAACATGCATCCCCAAATAACAGCATCACTGAGCGGTGAGACAAGGAAATCATCCTTCTCCATTCTCTGAAAACACCTCCAAGTCCTTCACATCCAGCAGAGTACATGACTCAAATGGCACTGGGGTGAATAAGAACGAGCTTGGATCACTCCAGACTCAGGTTACACTCACACAAGGGAAACATTCATGCTGGAAGGAGTCTGATTTGACACTTGCAGAGACAGCTACAAGGGTATAACCTTGTGGAACAAGAATGACTAATGTTCAGCTCAGGAGCTCACTGACACATCAGTGCTGATATGGGGAGGACAATGAGCTTCAGCTTTTCAAGGAAGTTTGAGGGCAGAACTGCTTTGGAATTTGGTTTGCTTTTGTGCAAGTTACACATTGTGTTTCATCAAGCAAGAACTTAAAATGTTCTCACATGTTAATTCAGAAATATACATCGAGTTGGGAATTGGTTCATGGCTTTTCTCTTTGAGAGCACATACAGGGAATCTGTGAGCATGGGGCACCACAGGACTGGAATCCAGTAGGAAATCTTGGTCTAAATAAAATGTGGAAGTAAGGCAAAAATACTCCAGTTCTCCAAGGCTTTCTAGCAACACTCTAATAAATATGTTTTGACTATCAGCTTAAAATAAAAGGACAAAAGATCAAAAGGTAAAATATTTAGACATTTATTTTATCAGTGAAAAATCGAAGTTTTTACAATAATTTCAGTTTGTGGAAAATATTTTTTCCAGCCCTTGACTGACCCTTCTTCCTTGTCTCCCTTTTCTATAAAAACATCAAACCACAAAGAGCATTTTAGACAGAAAATATAAACCCAACCTTCTTTGGAAAAACACTCCTGAGTAACACTGAGAGTTGATATTTCTATATGTTGTTTTCATTGACAAGTACTTGGTACTTTAGAGAACCACTGGGGCTGAGATGAGCAGCAATCCTTTAGCATTTACACAGGCCAGCTTGGAGGGGTGTTGAACAAGACAGAGCTTTCAGAGAGTGTGAGAGTGACACTGGTCATATCTTAGACCGCAGATCTCAGAGATGGCTGAAAGCACCACTGAAAGAATCAGTAACCCTGAAGACAAAACTCCTGCTAAGGGTACAAAGGACCACTTATCCACCTGACCTTGCCCATGTTTTAGCTGCTGTATGGTGTGGTCATACCTAAGCCTTGCTCACCTGCACTGCATGGAGGGGCTTGCACTGCTCTGAGGAACAGCAGAGAATCCACCTTTCTGTCTCACTGTCCCACAGATTCCACTCAAAGCCACCTAAATATAGAACCATAGACTCACAGAATGATCCAGGTTGGAAGCAACCTTAAAGATCCAGTTCCACCCCCCTGCCATGGGCAGGGACACCTTCCACTATCTCAGGTTGATCCAAGCCCTGTCCAACTTTGCCTTGGACGCTTCCAGGGATGGGGCAGCCACAGCTTCTCTGGGCAACCTGTACCAGGGCATCACCACCCTCACAGGGAAGAACATCCTCCTAATATCTAATCCAAACCTACTCTCCATCAGTTTGATACCATTCCCCCTTGTCCTGTCATTCCACACCCTGGTAAAAAGTCCCTCCCTGTCTTCCTTGTAGGCTCCCTTCAGGTACTGGAAGTTCACCATCAGGTCACTCTGCATCCTTCTCTTTCCCAGGCTGAACAATCCCAATTCTCTCAGCCTTTCCTCCCAGCAGAGCTGCTCCATCCCTCTGATCATCTTGGTGCCTCCTCTGGACTTGCTCCATCAGCTCCATGTCCTTCCTGTGCTGTTCCCCAGAGCTGGAGGCAGCTCTGCAGGTGGGGTCTCACCCAAGGGGGCAGAGGGGCAGAATCCCCTCCTTTGCCCTGCTCTCCACATTGCTGGTCCACCAGCACCCCAAAGATAGAGTCTTCTTTCCAGTCTTATTGGACTTTGGGATCCCAAAGGCAGCTGAGACTTTTCCAGTAAAAGCAGGCAATGTTGGTTTCATCTTTCTCTCACTATCTGGTTTCCTTCTTGATGGCACCAGAGCAGAAGGGTTCCAAGAAAGACTTGGCCAGCAGAAAGAAGGAATTTGTGGTAGGAGACTGTGTTTGAGGACAAGGTTGTCCCACACTACATTTAGGAGAGCAGAGAAATGGGGGAAGTTAAGGGATATCATAGGATATGTCAGCAGGGGGATGGTGGATAGAAACTCTCCAGCATGAACACATTTTGCTTCTTAGAGTCATTCCCAGGAGCAAGTTATGCACAGAAAGTTCTTGGTGTTGTTCAAGAAGCAATTCCCTGCCCTTATATTTTATGATGGCCAATCCTTCTTGTGTAGAGAGGGATGGTTCTGCATTCAGCTTTAATGGAGTGCATGGGGTCACCTCTGTTCTGGAAACAGCATAGAATGACTTCTCACTCTTCATTTGCACTTTCTAATGACAATCAGTTCCTATTTTACAGATATCAAAGCAGAGAATTTGATCCGAGGTCATAAATGGAATTGGAATTTCACTCAGTGTTCAGAGTACTAAAATGTTCTCATTAGAAAAGAGGGGGATTTAGGTAAGTGAAGGCAATGCATGCCAGGATTCCTGGATTTTAGCTGTAGACGCAGACTGACTCCCAGAATGAAATTAGGCAATTTCATCATTGTCTCTCTGACTTCTAAAAGCTTCTGCTTTAAGCTTCTGCATTCCTGTGAAAACAGGAATGTGATAATAGCAATTATTTCAGGTAGATGCTAAGCTGAGATTAATTAAGAACTGTTTTCCTTGGTTTCTGTTCAGTAAGCTCAACATTTGTCCCTTGGTACCTTGTTTTACGGTGGGAAACATTTACATTTGTAAGAGAAAAAGAGGAGAAATACTGATATAAAATCTTGCAGCAGCCAAACATGTTGTAAGTTCATGTCACCTAAAGTCATCTGTGCTTTCTCTGGAGTAAATGAAAAGAGATCATTTAGAGAGAAATGGGGGCTGAACTGACCTCTGGATGTGCCTGTTTTCTTCACCACCTTCAGACAGAGCCTTTGGGGACACTTCCCTCTCTGACCAGATGGAAGCACACAAAGAAGTTGTGCATCACAGTGGAACAGCAGGACACTCTCCACTTGTTAATGGATGATTTTTAAAGGTCAGGATGGAGAAGGACTCATCATCACTGCAAAGACCACAAGTGCTCAGCTTTGCTGCCTACACCACCTGCCTCTTAGGGATTGTCAGAACTCACAACTAAAATCTTACACATGGCCCTTATTTATTTTTCATACTTTTTCTCCTTGTTTCTGACTTGAGACCAGAAGTTCATGAAGTTTTTTATGCATGGAAGGTTATCAGTCTGCCCTGGACCTTGTGTCCCACACAACCTGCTGTTCCTTTTTTCCTATTCCCTCTACTTCTCCCCCACTAAAGTGACAGCCAATTCAACCACAACAAAAATCTATTCTTCCTCCCAGGCTGGTACTGCATGTTCACCCCTGTTCAGCCACCTTTCACACAAATTAGCCTTAAAACAGCACGACAGAACTGCGGGAATCAAGAGAAAATAATTAAGAAAGAATTAAAAGAACACAAGACGTGTTCTCTTGGTAACGCGGCACTTTGGTAACGCCGCAATCCACTGGGTCACCAAAGCATGGCCCAGGAATTCCCAAATCCCCTGTGCAGCTGCAACAGAAAGCAGGGCTCTGGATGGAGGCCCTTCCCAGAGCAGACCTGTAACAATGGCTTTTGCAGAGTTCAAATGGTACCACCCAGCTCCACCTGAGGGACAGGGCACTTGAGGATGTGAAGAGGTCGGCACATTAATGTTGTCTTCAGCAGAGACCTGAAATCCCTTGTGCAGCTTTCCCTTTGCTATTTTCTGTATTCTTTTGCTTTTAAAGCTGTCACAGTTGTGTCCAGATCCTCTGTTAACTCCTTGAGTGCCTTGGCAATGTGTGACTGTACATGGAGACCTCTCACCATATTGAATCACAGAATCACAGAATGGTTTGGGTTGGAAGAGACCTTCAAGATCATCACTGCTTTCCACCCCCCTGCCATGGGCAGGGACACCTCCCACTGTCCCAGGTAGCTCCAACCTGGCCTTGGGCACTTCCAGAGATGGGGCAGCCACAGCTTCTCTGCCCAACCTGTGCCAGGGCCTCCCCATCCTCACAGGGAAGAATTCCTTCCTAATATCTCCCTTAAACCTGCCCTCCTTCAGCTTAAGGCCATTCCCCCTTTCCCATCACTCCCATGCCCTTGGGAAAAGTTCCTCTCCAGTCTTCTTGTAAGCCCCCTTTAGGTACAGGAAACACATTCTTTCATTATTGAGATCCCCATGTCCAACATTCACATACACTGACATATGTCATAAAACAGAAAAAAAAAAAAGCATGGGCAGAGGTTTAATAAAAACATATTATATAAAAATATAAACACTGCAAAATATGGTTGCAGTGAAATAGAATTCTTTTGTAGCAAAAGCTTTTTCTTGTTGACTGTGGGACAGCTACTGATTAGATTAGATTAGATGCTGAACTTTGTGCTAGGTGAGGTGAATCTTGATTCTAACATTTGTTATCCTCTTCAGACTTTACCCTTCGTGTCTCAGCATGCAGCAAACCAATAACAAACTCCTCCCTGTGTAATGGAAATACTCAAAGTCAACTATTCCTAGGTCAGCAATTGCTAACTTATATACAGAAAACATCCCAGAGAACTTCAGGAATTCCTTCCAAAATTCAGTAATATTTCATGAAAATGTGTGCTCCCTGTAGTGGACAAGATATTCAGCAGGGCAGCACTGATGGCAAGTGAGTTATATCCTTTTTATCCCTTTTGCTGCTCAAAAAGCCTGGAATCACCATGTCTGCTTAAGGATAAATATAAATGTGAAGGGCTTGTTTCAAAGTTGACCATGGAAAATGAAGCACCTAAAGTTACGTGTGGGCATCACACAGACATTGGATCACCTTCCCAGGTGATTTCCTGTCACTGCCCTGGAAATTTTGGATGCTACATGAAGCCTGAGGACAAGCTGGTCTAGTGGAAGATGTCCCTGTTCTTGGAAGTGGAATTAGATGGTCTTTAAGGTCCCTTCCAACCCAAACCATGCTAAGATTCTACGAAATCAAAGAGAAGATCATTTCTTTGACCAAACATTTGAACTCTCCTTCTAGGGATTCTCAAAAGGATTCGTCCCTCTTGAGGAATCCCAGTGGGAATGTGAAAAATTGGGCATGGGAGATCCTGTGATTCTGGTAGTGATCCCTGTTAAGTCTTGGTGTCTGCCCATCCAGGTGTACAAACCTCTTCCCCTGGAGTGCTGTTGGAATCATATCCACAGGCTACAGTGTACGGTGCAGGGTACACATCTGACCAGCCCTGGCTTGTGCAATTCCTGCTCACATTCCCTGCAAGAGAAGAGAAAACCATGATTTAAAAAGAAATGTTCAGCTTTTTTGTTAAACAAATGTCTGCCTCTTGTGATACAAATGGCAGAGAACAATTCTTGTAACATTCAGGGTAAAATTTTCGTGCTTTTTTTCTCTGTTATTAAGTTTTAGTATTACAAAGAACATGTAAATGGGAGGGAGCCATTTGGTTATAAAGTTCAAACCTAAAAGGAAAAAGTATATTTTAATACTGAGTTACCCATAAAACACCTCTTCTAATGGTACCATAATGCCAGTTGTACCTGGGCCTTTGATTGTTGGCACTGCACAGGTATAATTTGAGAATGTGATTGTCATATTGCCTTTGTTCCCAGAAAATTGTTATCCAAACAGATCAGTGAAGTATTTATGTCTTTCACTTTGCTTGTGAGGGGCTGAGACAGGGGCAGATAAAGTGCTCCTTTCACATTATTCAGGTAAGGAACTAAAGGGAGCCCTCCAAACTCAGACCTGGCCTGAGCAAATGTGATTGCTGGGAGCTCTACTGCACTCCTGTTTGAGAACCAAACACTTCAAAATCTGGCTGTGAAGGGAGAAAGACCACATTCTGACAACCTGTATTGCCAGTTTTAACATGTATACTGAAGGGCAGGAAGATTTCCTGGACTCTTAAGCAAGCTGAGAGCCTGGGCCCTCTCACCAGATAAAAAGAGACTTTTAATTGAAACAAGGACATCTCTCTCTCCTTCAGCCAAAACGTACAAAACTTAAGCTCACGTGGCTCTTTGGAACTCTGCACTTCCTGGTCCAGCCAGGATTGTAAAAGCAAAGCACTTTCTCATTTCATAAAACTCTTCAATTCTTGTCCCAGCTGGACCTCAAACCCAAATTGCTTAAGCCAGGAGAGCCAGAAATCAGGTTGAGCCTTACCCTGAGAGATTTACAGCCTTAAAGGCCAAGATACAACTTTGTCGGAGAGAAATAACAAAGCAATACACCCAACAGCACACTGCAATTTCCCCCAGCACCTTCTCTGACCACCTCCCTACCCTGCCCACCTCACAAGAATCCCATCATTGTGACATTCCTTCACACAAAACTGTCACCCCTGACTGAAAAGCTGATACAATAAACCAGAATTAAAAAACCTCAGCAGTCAAAACTCGCTTCTTAGATGAAAAATGGCACCAGTGCCATTTAAGAGCTTTGTAAACATTTCCAACAATGGGGTTCCTCGCACACAGGAGCAAGAAAACTTCTGCAAACAGGAGCAGATCAATTATGCAGCTGTGAGTCATGAAAATATTCGAGTGTCACGTCCAGAAATTTCTGACAAATGAGTCACCTGAACCGAAATCAGCAGCAGCCTCTCCCCTGGATTAAGGCACTTCTTCAATCCCTGTGACAGGTGGATGGATTTTTGACACTAAAATTGCCCCCCAGTTTGTCATTGCAACAAATCTAAACTTCACAAAGGCTCTCAAAGCTGCCTTTTTTCCATCTTCACGGCTGCTCCAGAAGAAGCAAGTTCAGCCCACTTTGGTGGGATCATGTTCCCCAGACTTCTCCTGGTCATTATTTGCAGTTCCTTTGACCAGGGTTCACATCAGAATCATAAGAGATCTTGTGCAAACAAATCAACACAGGACTTTCTTTTTCCTTTTTTCTTTAATTGAGGTGTTATGCAATTTAAGCCATTTCTCCTTCATTACAATGGATCCCATTATCTGAACTTCATTGCTTCCAATTTCCTGCTCAAAACTCCTCCTCTCTGTTTGTGGATGACTTTGGACTTCATGGTGGTTTTGATTCTTTGTTTCTTATTCCCAGTGAACTAAGGGGTGCTTCTTTCAGTCCAATTCTCTTCTATTTCTTCTTTTTAATTGCACTTCTTCACAATTGTTTGATTATTTTAGAATTCTCACTGCTCTCAAGAATCCTCTCAAAAATTTTCTTAATGCTTTTGCAGATGTGGCAACTCAGGTAGAGGGAAGCACAATGACACAGCATCACTGGGATTTAAAAAATAATAAGATTACTCTGATTTTAGAGAAATTCACTTCCCAGAAAAGTGTTTCTACCACCCTTTGCTGCTCGTGTCACTCTTAGATGTGCAAATTCACACACATGGTGTGATACAAGAAAGCTTTCTAATAACTCTCATGTTCACTGGGTGTCTGAGAGGTATAAAAAGAAAAAGGTTAGAAAACAAAGATTTTATCACCCAGATTTTATCATCAAAACAAAGGTTTTTTACCTAAATTGGTGTAAAGTGATGGATGATGTCTCCCCTCAGATCAAACAACATTTCTAATTACTACTATTTACCAGATTCCCTTCTATACTGAAAATGAACATAAAATTTGGAAAAGTGCCCCACAAACAGTTCTTGCTCTGGGATTTAGAGGCAGTGAACTTCAGATTGAATTATTAAACTGAGATTTTTATGTTTCAAGGTCAATTCCGAGCTCTGCCACAGACCTCCAGGGAAAATGCAGTCAGTTCTTGTGGTCTGCCTTGCTCTCAGTTTCTTCACCAGACTTTATTACCAAAGTCTGATTATTTGTCCATGGAAAGGCAAATTTTTCAAAGCTCCAGAAGCTGTAGATGCCATTTTCCAGGACTGTTTCTCACTATTTTTGTAGCACAAGTTTTCCCTAGAATGAAGCACCAGCGAAGTACATTGAAAACCCAAATGCCAGGATCAGAAAAAAAGTTTCTAGACTTGAAAATGGAAATACATTGGATTTCCCAAACCTTCCCATTTGTTATCAGACTGCAGCTAAAACTATTTAAACTGGAGAACATTATTCCTGGAGAATTAATGAGAAAGGAGACTAGGGGTTTATAACTCAGTTACATGTAATTAGCAATGTTGAGTGGAGATTACTGAGAGGTTGAAACATCCTACTGCCAGGAGGTCTGAGCTCCAGGCTCTCCTCTAGGTTGTGGAAAAAGAAGGTTCAAGTCCCTGGTGTGAACAGAGTCCTCTCATTCTCATGGTATTAATTACTTAACAGCCATGAAACAATCTGCTTTTTTGTGAGGTTTGTATTTCATTTTGATCAGAAATGTCACCACTGTCAAACTGGTGCATCTGCTCCTAAAAGCCACAGGAATTTCAATGAGATGGGGTTTCCAAGTTAAATAAACCACAAAACCCCAAAAAGTTTAATTTGAAAAAGCCACAACTCTCTTTTATTTTAACAACCTCATGATGTCTTACAACAACTTTGCTTCCTGCTCTCACAGAATCACACAGTGGTTGAGGTTGGAACTCTGGGGGTTGTGTGTTCCATCCCCTCTGTTCAAATGTGGTCACCTAAAACTGCTTGAATGGAAGAGTGACCAGATGTCTTTTGGATATTCTTGGGCACAATAATTGCTAAGGTGTAATAACTCCCTCGTGTATCTGAGTCCTGAGCAAAACATCAGAGGGAGACAATCAGAGGGAGCTCAGCACCTCCACTCTTTCACTGCTGTCACTTCTCTTTGCAGGTACCAGAACAAAGGGGTTTAAAGATGACTTTGTAAAGGGAACAAGGTGGTGACCTTTTCATAAGGCTCCCTGCCAGGTAAGAGAGGATGGATAAACAAAGGGAGTAAAGTAAGAGGTCAGAAAGAAAAGAAGGGAAAAAAAATTAGTTCTCCTGAGGTGGCAAATATAATGTGCAGAGGAAATCCTTAAAGAAACTACAGTGAGGAGAACCTTGATAGGAAACGTAGCACATTCCAAAAGTATGCTGTGGCATAAGAGCCAGTGCTTACAGGAGGGAATTAAAGCATAAATAAGAAGCAAGATGACCTTTGGCTCATTTATTATTGGTGTTAATGACAGTCAATACATAAAACGCTATTGAAAAGGGAGGGGTGGCTGAAGCCACAGGCCTGAATACCCAGTTTTGGGGAGGTTTGCCTGCAGCAGTGGCTTAAGGGCTCACACAAAGCATCACAGGCTGGAATTGTTTAATTAAATCACCACATTTCTTGGTCCAGCCCAAGCCATGAACTCTGTTTCTTTGCAAAGGTCTTGACCACAGCATTGCAAACATGTTAGTGGCTTCAATGAGAGAGGAGTTAGTGGAACAAGGACAAAACCAGAATATTTTCTTTATCCAAGGTGTTTGATCTGGGTAGGAGTTAAACACTGAATAAATGCAGGGTGCTGTTGTCTATGTCTGGCTCTTACGGTTTTTCTCCTAATTTCTTTTTGCCTCTCATCTGTTTCAACCACATACTTCAGACTCAGACATGTCTGAAAGTTTGTGTTACAGGTGCAGTTTCAGCTCTTTGATCCTAATGGAAGAAAACCTCTTATTGGCTTTTAATGGGAGCCTGAATTCACACAAAGAGATATAAGGTCAACCACTGCTCAGGGGTGTTTGCTGTTGCCTCCCCTCCTGCTTCTCTTGTCCTTTTTTGTAAGAGCCTCCAAAGCACAGGGGAAGGTCTGCTCTACCAGCCATCTGTCCTGCTTCTCTGTCATCAGATTCCATGGTCACAAATCGATTTTTTTCAAGTAGAAGTTATTAAAGCAATAGCACTTCTTATCATTTACTCTTCTGGAGATGCTGCTGAGCCCACTGGCACATCTCTCGTTCCATTTTTATTATTGATCCGTCCCACTCTTTCTGGGAAACACTTGAGACTTGCAGACAGTCACAGTCTGCACCAAACTGGATGCTGAAGTGGTTGGACCTGGGAAAAAACTTGTGGGGTGAGTTGTGACAAGACATTTTCCAGACTTCCTTTTATCTGCCTCAGTCACGATCTCACAAGTTCATTCTCTCAGCACAGTTTCTGTTTAGTGCTTTGTGTTATTTTATATTTTTGTATTTCCTCATGTCAGAGTAGGACCCATGGCATGTTCTCAGCACATCACATGACAGACACAGCCTTTATTTTCCTCATTTGGTTATTTTCATATCACGTGGCTTGCACCCTGTTTTTGGGGTAATACTGGTCAAAAAACCTTCTCAGCACCAGTCCTTCAGAGGAGCGAGGAACATGCATTGAGACACAAATCATAGAATAAGAGAATCAAAGAATTCTTTAGGTTGGAAAAGACCTCTAAGGTCACTGAATCCAAATATTAACCCCACACTGCCCAAGTCTACCACTAAATCATGTCCCAA
>VYZS01043054.1:0-22927 GCA_013400695.1 Neodrepanis coruscans | reverse complement strand
AGTTATTTTAAGTCAACAGATAAGAACATACAAAAAGTTATCTTGTGAATTAGAAAGCATAGCAAATTTTCCATTTTCTACTACCAGGAGCCATTTGAAATGCTTTCTTGTATATATAGCTTCTGAAAAGAATACATTTGGAAACTCATTTTACCTGGGACAAAGAAGGGCAGAGCTAAGGTTGTTCAAATATACCAGGATGAGAATAAATGCAAGGGGTAACAGCCTCTCACACAACATCACTACTAAAAGAAAAGCTTATTGAGTCACAGTTTGAATTTCTCTATGAAAAGTACCTTTCATTAAATTATATTTTTTTCTTCATTTCTAAAAACTACTTTTGAAAATTCTTGCTACACAAATGTAGTCATGATCAGCTGGCTAAAGAACTGCACTATATATTTCTACTGTCTACCCAGAGTCCATAATATATCATTTAAAAAAAGAGTACAAAACTTGAAATGTAATATGATTACATACTAAAAAACAACAGCAGTTATAATCGGTTCCAACCAACAACTTGAGAAGTGTTCCGTATGTCTTATGGAAATGTGTACATGTTTTCTCAACTGGCAAAACTGAATATCCTCAGGGATTTCAAGGATATGACTCTCTGGGGGACCCCATAAACCTGTTTTTAAGTTGAAAAAGCAGTGTAAAGTTGTGGAGATGCTTAAGCTTCTTTTAGATATTACACATAGGAAAAAGAACTGTTAAAGAAAANAAACACCAAAAAAACCACCAAAAACCCCATAAACCTGTTTTTAAGTTGAAAAAGCAGTGTAAAGTTGTGGAGATGCTTAAGCTTCTTTTAGATATTACACATAGGAAAAAGAACTGTTAAAGAAAAAAAGGGCGAGGATCACAATGCAAAAGCAATACATCAATGAGTAGCATCTTAAAGAGGAAAAAAAAGCAACATAAATTGGCACTACAAACTGAGGACTTGATCTCAATTACTGTCTTTCTACTGACTAAAAACTGAATCTAATACCATAGGTTTAGCTGCAGAGAAAACGGGTATGTCTTATAGCTGGTAACATAGAATATGTAACAGTGTAAATGAATTGATTTTCTACTGTTTGGCATATGTTAAAATTATCTGCAGGAGTTAAAAATGGGCTTGTGCTTTTTTTCTTTCTCCCTGCTCAGCAGAAATGTAGTGATGGTAGTCACCAGCCACATTGTCCTTCCTGTTCTAGATGCATTATCTGTATCTTCCTCACCTTTACTCATATTTTCAACATCAGATCCTTATGATGATTGACTGTTTCTCAAGATCATTAGGCAATGCATCTGCTTATTAACATTGACAAGAAAAGTGATGGTAATAGAGAGGCCCCAGTTGGGTGCAAGCTGAAACTGTTTCTTCTACTGTTTATTGACATGTCCAGACACTCAGCAAACACAGCCTTGAGTGTGATGGTCTTTCAGTAAGTGAGTGCTTGATAAAAATCTGTTTGATTTCATTTGGACTTCAGCTCTTATATCTCTCTTTCTATCATTCTTCTAAGATTTCAAAAGAACAGATTATTATTTTGTGTTTAACTCATGCAACCATTGTTTCAACAATCAAATCCAGTGTGACCTACTTGAGCATTTTAACTATTCATTCTCAGCTTGGCTGAGTATGGCAAATCCAATTAAATATTAATAAACTGTCATGAAGACTGCAGAAAACTTATATCATGTAAGAATAATTAATATACAGAAGGCTTTTGTTTTGTATTCCTGACTCAGGGAAAGCTAAAAACTCAAACTAAAAATCCAAATTAGAACAGATTCTTACATGACACGGGGGAATTCTGGCTGACAATTGGTTTTCACCATCCTCCGTCAGCTATCATCAATGTTGTAAAATGGATTACAGGAGCTCTGCCTTGTCCAGTTCAAAATTGGTTTATCTAGTCAGGTAACCGGAGTTAATCTGCTTGGGTTTTCCTCATGTGGATAATTCACAGGTCACGAGATCTCATCAACTAGAACAAGCTCTTGGAAGGTAACCTTTGCTTGGATGATGGCAGCAAAAAGCTGGTAACAATAATCTTGCCATCTAAGAAACAAATGTTCAGAAGTGAGCAGTCCTCATTTTAGATGATCCAGAGCTTTTGAGGATAATGGACTCCAGCAGTTGCTGGCCAAAGTGCACTTTCTACCACAAAGGTTAAGAGAAAGCACTGGCAAGAAAAGAGATTCTCCCAAATAATATAAACCCACTTATTTCTGATCTTTATAGACTAGCCAAGCCCTTAAACAAGTATCTTGAAATTAAGATATTATACAACAGGCACATCCAGAGAGTGATTCACTACCAAATAAAGCTGGTTCAAACACTACCATGAAATACAACAATATAAAAATACAAGGAGGCAGGGTTAGAAGTCATTGTTTTCCATTATCTAGAAAATATTAAAAGTTATTGATTTTCATTATACTTTGGAACTATGTATAGTTGCAGTCCTCAAGGCTGTGAATCCTAAACACTGAATTTACTACAGAAAGAAAAAACCCTTCCCAGAGAATGGTATATTTTTAAGTTAGCTCAGACATTTAATAGCCAGAATTCTTCAATGAAAAAAGAAAATGAAAAAAGCTTAAAAGATAGCATTATTATAGGCATTTCAGATGCATCCCAAGTAAACATACTACTCTACAAAGACTTCTTTAGCCAAGCACCACACAAGCCATAAAATCCCTGCCTTGATACTGCAGTTGAATCTCACTCTTGAAAACAATTGTGATACACTATTGCTCTTTACACAGCTTAAATATGTGTATCTTAATAATCATAGTCAATAAGTGGCTGCTTCAACAATTAGCCTTTCTTGTCCAGAAGGCAATAGAGTTTACTATTATGATACATAGAATGAATGTCTGAAATATAATAGCGTGCACAAAAAAAGTCACTAAATATTTTTACTAAAGTTTAAGGCTATTAATAATGTTCAACTGGTCAGAACTAGACTTTTTTTTATTTCACCTCATTCTCTCTCTCTCTCCCCCCCTGCCGCCAACTTTCTGATTATTCATTCCTTAAGAGTAATTTCCTTCAGCAGGTATTTATAAGACTATCTTAATACTTCTAGGCGAATCTATGATTAAAAAAAAAAAAAATTAAAATATGAGGCATGAACACAGATGCAGTCAGTTAATCAGGAATCCCTTTCTGCAGCACTTTTGAAAATGGCAGTAAGTTTACTGTGGCAAGATACAGCAAAGTCACTGCAATGATTTTTCAGAAGGTCCTACTCTCCTTACTCTTCCACTCTGAACGAAGCACAAAACGGTTTCCAGTGCTCTTTTTCAGTCACTCACTGACATGATCTCTACTTCTATACCTCTGCTGATCTCCCATGATGGTTACCCATACTCATACATCCTTTTCTATACCTTGAGCTATTGTCTTGAAGTATAGGAGGAAGGTAGACTTCTATACTGTTGCCTTTATTCCGATTATGACCGAAATACAAAACATGTTTCAAGCCTCTCTTACACTCATGATATCTTTCATCACTGTAAGATTGTTTCCCTGGTTACAAATATAACTTCGGTGCTACTTTTATTTGAAACTTTGTGCTTTGCTGTATCATAGTTAAATACTTGCAGACCTCACTTTTTTCAGCTTTTTAATTTGCTTTCATACCATTTTTTGTCTCCTCTCATATAAAGGGATTATTACTACTATCAATGCTCTTCTATGTGCAGCCCCTTCAGGCTGTACAAAACACTTTCATAGATTAGACTGCACCAAATGATGCTGCTTTTTTTTCCTGCCATTACTGCTGCTGCTTACATGGAAGAGTAGCTACATACCATGGAAAACATGACAATCCATACGGAATAGTGTCGTAGGAGTAACAGGAGAGAAATAAACTGTGCTCCTGCAGCTATGTAGACTGCAAAGACCAGGGTGAAATCAGCTGAACACTGTAGTGTTTCATACTCCATTCAGATTCCACCTCATTCTAAATAACTAAGACTTACTTTGAAGAGAAATAAGGAAGGATCCAAAATGGAAGCAGAAAAAAGTAGGCTGGAAACATTTTTCGATAAAATTAAGATCCTTGTCCCTAATTCTTAGACTGGAACATCTTTCATCCTTGGACAAGGGCTGCACAGAACCACCTGTAAAGGAAGATAAAGATGTCTCTAGAATAAAAAAGGTGATGTGGCCAATGTTTTACTTATTTGGCTTTACAACTTTCCATTCCTTTTAAATTCCAAGATCTCTCCAAGGTCTCCTAAGATACCAACCTCCTCTTAACATGTCTGTGTACCCTATCTGAAGATAATTTGCCTCTGAGAATAGGAAAGAACTTTAGAGAAATTTTGTTAGTACACTGTTTCCATTAGCGTTCACTCACTATTGCTGCACTGGTGAGATGGGACTGCAAAATAAAAATGAGTCATGGCACAAAATAAACAAACAGGCTTTGTATGCTAGATTTTATTTGCTATTTACCTTTAATTTTTTTTAATTTACCTGTGTTCTTGCTGTTCTCTGCCCAGTTTCTCCTTGAAATTACAGAGTTGTTTGAGTTTGCATTTTTTTTTCTGTTTTCAAGCTTCTGTAACTGCATCTCTCTACATTCATTGTGTCTCATGTCACTCTGATAAGCAATTATCCATCTCTCTATGACTGGCATTTTCTCACACAATAATTTTTATACCTTTGTTGATAGCCCTCCTCCAGCCTATGCATAAATTTCTCCACAGGCCATTATTATTTCCACTTTTAATTCTGTCTTTAATCTCAACATTAAACACACTAGTGTGGTCTTTAGGGATTTTTGTTAATCCCTTTTTTCTTGTGGAGACTCTTGTTTGTTTCAATAGCAATTAATTTTTACTGTTCTACATCACTCTTCTCTGTCATTTCGTCTTCCTCTTGGATATTGACCCACTGTGCTACAGACTCTTCTGCATGTTTAGCAAAGTACTGAGGATGTCATTGCCACTGCACAGCATTGTCACAGATGTAAGAAAAAAATCTGCCTAATTTATTTATCATGAAACATCACGACACATTATTTTCTGATATTTGTACAATCATGTGGTCACCTGATTCTTACCAATCAAAACACTACAACAACTCAGGGTAAACACATACAAAACAAATTATATCTGTATCAAATTCAGTCAGTCAAATAAAAGCCTTAATATTGTAACCATCTGCACTTGATATTAAGACTTTTACTTTTTAACATTTCACCTTTAAGCATAGATTTCTAAGATTTCTAAGAAACACCAATATTTCTATAGGGACATGCCCTAATATTTCCTTTTTAATTTTATACAAATTTATTTACAAATATGACTGAAGAAACAGTTACTAATCGTACTTCTTTAGTTGAAATGGGATAGATACCTGCCAGAGGTAACTTAACTGAAGAAATATGGCTTTGAATTGGGAGGGTGTTTTGAGTCCTCAATATACTTGAGACAAAAAATATTTGTTATATTCAATGAATTGGATCATCCTTGCTATGAATAGCCCCTATTAGGGGCTAACATCCCAAATCTATCTCACTTGGTGTTATTCTCTGACAGGGGTTCTTTAAAACACCTCTTCTGTCAACCTTTTCATCTGTCTGAGTAAATCACTTAGTCAATAGAATTATAGTATGGGTTTAAATGGACGGGACATTGTGAAGCAATAGATAAAATTAAAGTTAAAATAGAGTAAGAATTACAGAGGAAAGACTTCAGCTGCTAGATGACACAGGGTTAAGTTGTCTCACAAAGTCCCCCAAAACCTGATAAGCACCTGTTATGACAGGATGGAAAGGAGTGAGGTAAAGGCATCACGGCCTCTCTTTGCAAACATCCAGCAAGAGGGAACATGGTAATGCTTTTGACATGTGCCATTTATCCATTAAGAAAGAATAGATAACTCATAACATTACCCGAATTTTGGCCTTATGACTAAAGTCACTAAAACTCCATCTAAACTTAAAGAAAAAAGTATAAAAGGAAATTGGAACTGAGGAGAAAATTGAAAGAAGATTTCCATCAAAACTGCTGTGGTAGACTGACAAGTTGAGCCTGCCTTTCTCCACCACCAAGGAGACCTGTATTGAGGGAGAAAATTAAGTTATGCATGCTAAATTACTGCCCTAAGGACTAAAGCTTGCTTTCATTTCATAATGCTTTTGTAGATATTTTTGCTTTAGAGTGTCGTGGTTTTACCACTAGGAGGCGTGGTACTGACAAGAGAGATCCAATGGGAGCAACACACACCAAAAAACACAAATAACAAGGTTTATTTTACACACAGAGAAAACCAACAATAAAGTGCAAAACCAGACAAATTAAGCTCTTCCGGGGCCAGTGACTGATGCAGGAAAGCGTTAGGGTAGTGCTGGGTCTTTACCGGAGCCTCCTGAAAAGACACCGTAAAAATTAAATGACCCCTGCCCCTACTCTCCCCTTCCCGGATAAGGAAATATCACCGCAGATGGAAAGATGTAATTGGTTCTCAGCCCATGCCGCTGTCACTGGAGTCGCTGATCTGCCCACACTGCTGAAAAAACTCAGCACTGAGACAAGCAGAGATGTTCTCCCTAGCAGCTCCAGTCCCGAAAAGAGAAAGATGGCTGCCTCACTCGCTCTTTTATAGGGGACCAATCTTCGCACAGGCGCAGGCGCCCCCCCACCCCAGGCACGAACCATCCCTCGGATTGGGTGGTCAGTGCCTGGGAACTGCCCCTAGTGAGAGGTTCCGTGTGCATGAGCAGAGCACCGAGCCGGGCCCGGGCCGGCACCACCACTGGAGACAGGACAGGGCAGCCCCACCTGCCACATTGGGAAAAACCACCGAGCTGCGGTGGGTGCACCCCCGGCACAGCCAGGACCCGGGTCACACCATGCCCGCCAGGCGCCCTCACCGCCGCTGCAACCCGGGGATGGGGGGGAGGCAGCCCCCGCCCACTGCAGGGACCAGCGCCAGCCCAGTCCGGACTAGCAAGGGGCACTGGGACTGAACAGCCCCGTCCCCANGTACTGACAAGAGAGATCCAATGGGAGCAACACACACCAAAAAACACAAATAACAAGGTTTATTTTACACACAGAGAAAACCAACAATAAAGTGCAAAACCAGACAAATTAAGCTCTTCCGGGGCCAGTGACTGATGCAGGAAAGCGTTAGGGTAGTGCTGGGTCTTTACCGGAGCCTCCTGAAAAGACACCGTAAAAATTAAATGACCCCTGCCCCTACTCTCCCCTTCCCGGATAAGGAAATATCACCGCAGATGGAAAGATGTAATTGGTTCTCAGCCCATGCCGCTGTCACTGGAGTCGCTGATCTGCCCACACTGCTGAAAAAACTCAGCACTGAGACAAGCAGAGATGTTCTCCCTAGCAGCTCCAGTCCCGAAAAGAGAAAGATGGCTGCCTCACTCGCTCTTTTATAGGGGACCAATCTTCGCACAGGCGCAGGCGCCCCCCCACCCCAGGCACGAACCATCCCTCGGATTGGGTGGTCAGTGCCTGGGAACTGCCCCTAGTGAGAGGTTCCGTGTGCATGAGCAGAGCACCGAGCCGGGCCCGGGCCGGCACCACCACTGGAGACAGGACAGGGCAGCCCCACCTGCCACATTGGGAAAAACCACCGAGCTGCGGTGGGTGCACCCCCGGCACAGCCAGGACCCGGGTCACACCATGCCCGCCAGGCGCCCTCACCGCCGCTGCAACCCGGGGATGGGGGGGAGGCAGCCCCCGCCCACTGCAGGGACCAGCGCCAGCCCAGTCCGGACTAGCAAGGGGCACTGGGACTGAACAGCCCCGTCCCCACTGGCTCCCGCACTGCCACCGGCACCATGCCTGAGCGCAGCCACACAGGGGAACCAGCCCAGGAACGGGGAAAGCAACAGCCACGGCGGGCATGGCCGTGGCAGGGACTGACCCTGTCCCCAGCTGCATGGGCCAGCGGGCCCACGCCATGACAGGGCGGTCCTGAGCCGGCACATGTTGCCGTCGCCATGGCAACCCTCCTCAAACACACGGGAAAGAACAGCCCCAATCCAGCCCTGCCTCCAAAAAACCTTCAAAAATACCTCCAAAAAGCCCTAAAAAGAGCCCTTTCCCCCTCCCTAAAAACGGAGGGGAAAGACAATTGGCGGGGGGGAATAAACGGTTTAGCTCCCATAACCTTTGTTTTCAACCCACAAGAAGAGTTTGTGCTTGTGTTTTGCCTTATACTTTTACTACATGGTTTTAAGTGTGTTTTTGTAGCTAGACTCTATCACTGATGACCATAAACCTTTATTGACTTGCCACAGGTTGTATTAATAAAGGCTGCTATTCTATAAATTGTTAGAGTGAGTCCTTTATAAAGGTGCTGACAGTTTTGTCAATGNCTGCCCCTAGTGAGAGGTTCCGTGTGCATGAGCAGAGCACCGAGCCGGGCCCGGGCCGGCACCACCACTGGAGACAGGACAGGGCAGCCCCACCTGCCACATTGGGAAAAACCACCGAGCTGCGGTGGGTGCACCCCCGGCACAGCCAGGACCCGGGTCACACCATGCCCGCCAGGCGCCCTCACCGCCGCTGCAACCCGGGGATGGGGGGGAGGCAGCCCCCGCCCACTGCAGGGACCAGCGCCAGCCCAGTCCGGACTAGCAAGGGGCACTGGGACTGAACAGCCCCGTCCCCACTGGCTCCCGCACTGCCACCGGCACCATGCCTGAGCGCAGCCACACAGGGGAACCAGCCCAGGAACGGGGAAAGCAACAGCCACGGCGGGCATGGCCGTGGCAGGGACTGACCCTGTCCCCAGCTGCATGGGCCAGCGGGCCCACGCCATGACAGGGCGGTCCTGAGCCGGCACATGTTGCCGTCGCCATGGCAACCCTCCTCAAACACACGGGAAAGAACAGCCCCAATCCAGCCCTGCCTCCAAAAAACCTTCAAAAATACCTCCAAAAAGCCCTAAAAAGAGCCCTTTCCCCCTCCCTAAAAACGGAGGGGAAAGACAATTGGCGGGGGGGAATAAACGGTTTAGCTCCCATAACCTTTGTTTTCAACCCACAAGAAGAGTTTGTGCTTGTGTTTTGCCTTATACTTTTACTACATGGTTTTAAGTGTGTTTTTGTAGCTAGACTCTATCACTGATGACCATAAACCTTTATTGACTTGCCACAGGTTGTATTAATAAAGGCTGCTATTCTATAAATTGTTAGAGTGAGTCCTTTATAAAGGTGCTGACAGTTTTGTCAATGGCAGAATAACACACTGGGAAGATTCTCTGAGGGGTCTCCCCTCTCTGTTGGCAATAGGTCTCCACCAAAAGGGCAATTGAATGTACCCTTCAACTGGTGAACCTCTTTGGTGAAGACTTCCCCACAACTTCATGGGATGCTGACAGATTGGTCAGGCATTAAAGGGTTTCCATTTACCAGGGGCCCCGACAGACAAATAAATTACTAAGGGTTGAGAGAATCTCCCCTCTCAAAGAGCTGGGCAAACCCTACCACTCTTTAACAGACATTAAAGATCATTTACTTCCAACCTACCTTCCCAATAGACCAGTTTTCTCAAGTTCTAGAAATGGGGCATCTACATCTTCACTAGACAGCTTGTGATTCACCATTCTCACAGGAAAGAACTTCTTTCTAATACCTAATCTAAACCAATTCTCTTTAACTTTAAAGACTTTACTTCTCATCTAGCTCTATGTGCACTTGTNAAAGCAACAGCCACGGCGGGCATGGCCGTGGCAGGGACTGACCCTGTCCCCAGCTGCATGGGCCAGCGGGCCCACGCCATGACAGGGCGGTCCTGAGCCGGCACATGTTGCCGTCGCCATGGCAACCCTCCTCAAACACACGGGAAAGAACAGCCCCAATCCAGCCCTGCCTCCAAAAAACCTTCAAAAATACCTCCAAAAAGCCCTAAAAAGAGCCCTTTCCCCCTCCCTAAAAACGGAGGGGAAAGACAATTGGCGGGGGGGAATAAACGGTTTAGCTCCCATAACCTTTGTTTTCAACCCACAAGAAGAGTTTGTGCTTGTGTTTTGCCTTATACTTTTACTACATGGTTTTAAGTGTGTTTTTGTAGCTAGACTCTATCACTGATGACCATAAACCTTTATTGACTTGCCACAGGTTGTATTAATAAAGGCTGCTATTCTATAAATTGTTAGAGTGAGTCCTTTATAAAGGTGCTGACAGTTTTGTCAATGGCAGAATAACACACTGGGAAGATTCTCTGAGGGGTCTCCCCTCTCTGTTGGCAATAGGTCTCCACCAAAAGGGCAATTGAATGTACCCTTCAACTGGTGAACCTCTTTGGTGAAGACTTCCCCACAACTTCATGGGATGCTGACAGATTGGTCAGGCATTAAAGGGTTTCCATTTACCAGGGGCCCCGACAGACAAATAAATTACTAAGGGTTGAGAGAATCTCCCCTCTCAAAGAGCTGGGCAAACCCTACCACTCTTTAACAGACATTAAAGATCATTTACTTCCAACCTACCTTCCCAATAGACCAGTTTTCTCAAGTTCTAGAAATGGGGCATCTACATCTTCACTAGACAGCTTGTGATTCACCATTCTCACAGGAAAGAACTTCTTTCTAATACCTAATCTAAACCAATTCTCTTTAACTTTAAAGACTTTACTTCTCATCTAGCTCTATGTGCACTTGTAAAAAGTCCCTCTCCAGTTTTCTCATGGCAGTCCTTTATATACGGGAACGCACTGCCAACACTCTTAAAACATGATCAAGCTTCTTATAAAAGCCAGCAAGGTCTTCTCAACAGCCGAGTGACTTCCCAGAAACCTAGTCCTAAGAAGAGATGACTCCATTATTTCTTGTTTCCCGTGCTCCTACCAGCTCACCAGCCTTCTGGACCGAAATGGCCACATATGCACATACGGAGGTCAAGCTGGACTCCTAGCAGCCAGCAATTCTGTAACAGACTACAGGGCTCACCCAGTGCCTCCTACCATGTAACTTATAATGCTGCTTATTATTTTTTTCTGAGCTGCTCACACCCTTCAACTGAAGTTGGAAAAAACTGAAGGGATAGTGTGGAAGTCCAGTAGGTTGGTCTCTGTCTACCTGGGTTCACCCACTCCTCATACACATGCTGATGAATATTGTCTCAAGTGTTCAGCATCACGTTACTCACAGATGACTCCAACTTGTCCATACTCATATTTAATGGAATTAAAAACCATTTGCAGGAAGAAAATTTCATCTTCCCGTGCTGTAAAGAAAGACAACACAGGTATCTACCCAAAACACCAGGAGTGGAAGTATTTAGGAAAATATATTTCTGAGGTAGAGAGCCCTAAGAATATAAAACCTAATAGTGTTACAAACACAAGGCCTTGGAAAAAAGACAAGGCTCTGTTCTCCTCCAGGCTTTTATTTTTTCTCTTGACCCCCCTGCTTTGTGGGGACTTTAAAAATGTATCTGCAAGAAGGTTGTCTTCTTTCTATAGCAGTGAAAGCTTCTCTGGAATGCAGTAAAAGGAAAACACTTAACTGTTTCTGGGAAAGGTCTCTCTTCTAGGCAAAAGAGATTTCCTAAGTGAAACAAGCACTAAAACTCCTCAAAATAATCTTGCAGAAAGGGTCTTCTAAATTTACACATACAGAATCGTGTGCTAATTGGAGGAAGAATGTGCTGGATAAGGACTTTAACTGATGAGCACATTTATTTCAGTGTAGCTACATCTTATTCTTGCCACTGTGACTGATTAAGTACTTCTGTTCAGGTTTTGGTTTGGGGAGTGAGGTGGGTGGGGCTGTTGTTGTAGTTGTTTTTTGCTTTTGTTTTGTACTGTAGCTTGTTGTTTGGTTGGTTCTTGGATAATTTGGGGGGTTTTGTTGTTTGGGGGTTTTTATTGTTTGGGAATTTTTATTTAAATAATGCTTGGGAATAGAAGAGAAAAAACTCGGAACCATTTTTTCTTTATCTAGAACCATACATGCCTGAAGCAGCATGTATTTTAGTGTTATTTTAGCACACTACATGGCAGAATATGGAATTCATTTGCTGTTAAACATGCGATTTAATGAAGTCATACAGAAAGAAGAGATTTTTAAATGCCAATTAAAAAACATACATATATGCAGCAAAATTCTTTCTTCTGACAAGAAAAAATCTACAAAAACATCTATATTCATATTAATATAAATCAAAGTAATATTGAAAGAATCAGACAGGTTTGAAATTATCTGGAGTATGACTTTCAAATATAAAATATTACCTAATTAATATCAAGCAAAATAATTACTTTAGTTGTTTCTTCAAAAAATGGCATAACACTGCAATCAGCGTCTGAGGTTCCAACTAGGTTAGGTGTGGCAGAATCTTCATTAAAGTTCCTTTTTTGTGAATATTTGCTTTCAATATTTTTTTTGCAGAAAGCAGCTGAGACTTGACTTGCTTTTACCACTGTTTACTTATCAGCTCTATGATATCTACAAAGCAAGAACTGAAAAGTTTAGCTGATTAGGTCTTGTCAATCACGATGTAAAAATTGAAAGGAATTTACCTGCTCATATATCTTAACGAGAAATGATAAAACAGCAGCTGCAATAAAGGAGGTGGAATGGTAAACACTCTTGGTGTAATTCCTTTTTGACTCCTGGATCTCAGCAGGAGCAGAAGTGTGCTTTTTGTTAATTACATGGATTACCAGAGTCTTTAAAACAGGTTAGAACTTGGAAACCTGCGTGAAAACTGTTTTTACACAAAATCAATTTATGTGCCTAGAATTCCAGGAAAGTCTTAGGAACTTCCCAGATAACCATCCACACTGTCAGCAGCATCCTGCATACACAAGGCTGTGTGAGTCTTATTCCGTCTTCCAGCTGAGGTTCCACATTTTCTCTCCTGTATTCCTGGGATCCTCCCGGAAATATCACACCTCCCTATATTAAAGAGATGTTAAAGAGAAACAACACAAAAATCCTGTTATAGCACTATGTCCACTTGCTTTTTCAGGTGAATAGGTGACTTTCAAGACATTCTTGGTTTGTGTTTAAATTAATTATTTTTTCCACATATTGTGAGCACAGAATTGATCATGAAATTGTGGACCTCCATCCAATCCTGGTAATGATTATGTCTCTAAAAACTCAGTAAGATGTCAATATCTTTTCTGATGACAGGGGGCAGAAAGAATATAAATATTCATGCACATGTTCAATGGAGAAAGATTCCCACTTCAGCCAACTACAAGAGAACAGAGGGAGAAGAACATAAAGTCCCAGTGACCTCTCCAGCCCTTGATCCTGAATTCCAGCTTAGATCACAGTTATAGTCATATCCACCACCCTACACCCCCAAGGAACCTTTTCAAGTACTAAAGGGACATCAAGGGCTCCTCTGCACTTCCTCAAAGGCCTCCTACCAGCTACTAACTCCTGCCAGATCCCAACTTCACCTTTCCCTTGGACACAGATGGGAGAGACACAGCTGGCCACTTTCCAGCGTTTGCAGCTTCTCTTCTGTGTCTCCTTGGGGTAGCTTTCTTGCACCACCGGTTACCAGACAGAAATCAACAGTATTTCAACCAGGGCTAGGATTGATTAAATAACTTTATTTTTCCAACACTATAAAGGTTAAGTCTCGCTGTAATGAAGCTGTAACAGTAGTAAATCTCTTGATAAATGCTAGCCTGGACAAGTCTAAACAAAAGAACAGAAAATGTTTGCAACTGTTCAGATAATCAATTTTCACTCACTGGCAGAAATTCAGAGTCTTCCATTTAAAGCTTTAACGCCACAATTCCTTAATCTTCTTCACTGATTATGTAGCTGAGACTCCATATTTATGCCCTTCACCAAACCACCTGACACCCCACAAGG
Organism: Neodrepanis coruscans; assembly: GCA_013400695.1. NCBI lineage: Eukaryota > Metazoa > Chordata > Aves > Passeriformes > Philepittidae > Neodrepanis > Neodrepanis coruscans. Next base: position 9,099 of record VYZS01043054.1, on the reverse strand, counting down.
ATTATATTAACAATAATAAATCTCTCATCTTTCTAATCATGCAGGATTTGGAACTTGACTAAGAATAATTTTCATCATTGTTACTCCTGTGTTCCCCTCAGGAAGCAAACAACTCCTGTTGACTGAAACATTAGTAAACAGGAATATGATGAAACAAATTATCAAAGTAAAAGAGCTGGGGTGTGAAGTCCAAAACATTTATAGAAATGCATTAGTCATACCTTGGAAATAAATCAAGAATTTTGGGAAGGAGGGGCAAAAAGTGAAGTCAAGTGGCAGGCAGAACTAGCTGTAAATAACCACCTTGGGATAGCTGAGTAACACGTAGTGCACAAGATGAAACTTATTTATTTGAACCCTCTGAACCCATTACACCTTTCTGCTGCTTAAATATCTCGGAGCTGAAAGCAAATGCAACTAGCGAAGGTTTCTCCCTAACAATGACTATCAAAAATCAACCTGCTCTCCCACACCTCTCCACCAGGGGCTGGAACAGTGATGACCAAGCAAAGAGACCCTTAACCCCTGGGAAATACAGAGAAGACAGGTGTGAATGGTCCTAGTAAACGGTCTGCAAATCTACCTGGGGTCATGTTTATGCACCAGGTGTTAGGTAGCCCAGGGTAAGCAACGAGAGGAAGGTAGGACAGGCTGCTCTCATTTATTTATTATTTGTTTTTCTCATTTATTTACTCATTTCCTGGAAATTCTCAGCTACTCAAGGGGAAAGAAACAAGGAGAATTGGAAGAGTGCTTATCTCCCTCACCATCTCTCTTCTATCTTGTTTTCCTTCTCTATCCATGTGACTTAATCACATTGACGTTCATGTCTTTGGCTGCTGGAAAAACATATTTCAGCAAAAATTGCAGAAAAAAAAATAGCACTGATCACCAGTGAAACTACCCTGAATAAATCTGATCAAACCAAGACCAAACCAAAAAACACCTTCTTAGAAGGAAAGCTTTAAAAAAACTCTAAAATTGTAGGATCAACTGCTTTATCATTCTTTTGTCAGTTGACTTCTGGGTAGGGGGCATGCAAACATCTAATCAATGAGATTCATCCCTTTGTTGATAATATCTATATTTTAAAAAGTTTTCATTATGAATTTTAAGGAAGTAAATACTAGTGGGCACAAATAGGACTGTATTTATTTAACTGTATTAATTTAATTATTTACTGTATTAATTTAACTGTATTAATAAGCTTCTCACATCACAGCACTCAAGCCGAGCTGCAATTAACATGTCAAATTACTTAAAACTCCTGTAGTGTTCTAAGCACACTTCATGGCCTACTCCTGCTGCAGGTAAAGTCACCTAGATTCAGTCGGCTGATATCTGCCCCATTTCACAACTGAACTCAGAAGCTATCTAATACTAAAAGCTGAATGTATTTTTTTCCAGCAAACTGAGTCAGATCTTTCTTCCTGAGATCAGAACCTCCTAAAACTCCTGTTTCACTGTTAGAGTGAAAATATTTATTCATACATTCAAAATCATTACACAAATTTTAACAGGAGAAGGATGAAGGCTGTATATAATTGCCAGCTGAAATAAAAATAGTTCTTGAGTTCAGTTCACAGAAGGACCACTCTAAAACTATCTTTTCACAAAGACACTCCTATAGGTACAATAGTGACTACTTTCCTTTACTCTCATAGTTATGTATATCACTGGAAGGAAGTAAATGCTCCCTGATGCTCATTCCTCACTGGAAGGAGAAAAAATAGTAACTGTCATTTTTAGAGCTGATTCAAATTTCCTTCTAAAACCCTCAAATACTAAGTACATAAGTTTAATTGGCATTATCTCCAAATAAATACACCTAATTTTCCCAAAAGAAATGCCAAAAAGACGTTATTCTGTTTGAACTGCTATTTATATACAATCTCATTTGAGTATTTCCAAATAACAACTTGTAGGATTTTCAGTACAGCAAAAGTAAAAAAGTCAGCTGTAGAAAAGGCAGCTATTTTGGATAGCGAACTTGTTCTTGAACAATATCAATTGCAAATTAACATTCATCACAAGATTGGAACTTTGTTATTGTTATTTCAAGGGATGATATAAGTATTAGAGAAACAATAGGGTGAGTGAACTTCAGGAAGAATATGATAAGGCATAAACAAGCTTTGACCAATTATTAGCTGGGTTAACAAAATATTGTGTTTGTGCGTATGTGTGTGTTGGATGAAAACTGCTACTACAAAGTATTTTGAATGTGTCACATCTGCAATACTGATTACTCATCCCTTCTTGCAGACACACTGAAAGTATTTGCTGTCAAGTGTAGGTACCAATTTAGTCATGGAATCATAGAACATCCTGTGCTGAAAGGGACCTATAGGGACTGTCAAAGTCCAGCTCCTGGTCCTGCACAGGACAGCCCCAGGAATCATACCATGTGCCTGAGAACAAAAGCTTTTTGATCTCTGTTAGGTTTGGTGCTGTTACCATTTCCCTGGGGAGCCTGTTTCAGAGTCCAACCTCCCTCTGAGTGAAAAATCTTTCCCTAATACCCAACCTAATACCTCCCTTGACACAGTAGCTTAATGGATTAAGTGGAAAATATTTTCACACAGGGTTTTGGTCATTCAAATACTGCTGCCTAGTGAATTAATTTTTGGGTTTTTTTTAACATTTTCTGTTCCTTTGGTTACAATAGCTTCCCCATCTTAAAACTAGAGAATAAGCTAGAAAACCATGTCTACACTTTAGATAGTATTAGACCATCTTTACACCAGAGGAGTTCTGACCTTTTGTACAAATTTCATGGAATAAATGGCCTTGACAGTTCTCTGAGTGCACAAGAGCTCCTTTAGTTATACTTTCTGATATTTATCCAGAAAGGTCAAGTGACATCATACATCTGCATTCACTCATAGTCAATATATAGCTGTGTAATTTTCTCCTGCGGTTACTAAGCTAAACCTAACCCCATATGCAGCACCCCCAGTCATACCCTGGTGATAGGCCAGACACAATCCCTTTCCTGGCACAATTATCTGTCAGGAACTAAACTGGATACAGATCATTACATTCAAAATTTTAAAAATGCATTTCACTGAGGAACCAGCCAAAGAAACCATTCCCAGGGCAGACAGTTTCCAAGTTCTGAGAGTTGACAGAATAAGATTTCAGGAAAAGCATTTTCCTTCCTCCTGCTGATGCCTTGCATTTGACTGAGGAAAGTCATGGCAAGAAGCTGAGGTGTTCCAATTCCAAAGCGGCATCCCAGGAAACAGATGACCTGTGCCTTCAGGTCCCCAGCTCTTAGGCCACCTGCACACATTGCTGGGCTACAATCTTGTTCATGATTTTTACTACATCTATTTAAACAGGAAAATTGTTAGTCTAACTAGCTGGAGAAGTCAAAGAGCTCCTACCAAGCAGTGAACTCTGTTTATTGTAAATATGTTTCTTTTAAAGTAGAACAACCATGCTTTCACTTTCAACAGAAAAGCTTTGGATTTTAGCAGACTTCCAAAATATTTAAAACCTCACAGACTACTGACACTGGTTGAAATGACCTCTGAAAACCCCAGCTTTTGTTGTGGATGTATTCTAAAAGAAGTACATGAAATTTAAGAGCAGAAAGAGATAACTGAAGAGGTTACGGTTCAAATTTTATCATTCTTTTCAATGTAGACAAAAATCTGAAAAAAATGGTTGCTGGCCTAATGGTTTCCTTTTTCACATCCAGTTGTGTAAGGCCCAGTCCAGATCAGGAAAAAAAAACAAACAAAAACCAAAATAAACATCAGAAATAAAAAAACACAAACAGAAAGAAAAAAAAACTCTTTCATTTTCAAACTTCAAAGGAATACAGCTATTGTATTATTGGAATGAAATTGTCTTTTTCTTCATTCCGACCAGAACCTGTTCAGAGCAGGACTTCAGACTGCACATCTGCAAAATGCATGCCATAGAGTGCAGTCTTCACTCAGTATCACAAGGCTACATTAGCCGTGCAAATTATCCCATTAACTTCAATGGGACATTTACGAGGTTAGTCTGTATTCTCCAGTCTTTGCAGAGTTTGTCTTAAAAATATCTATCAAGGGAGAAATAAATTATTAAGGAACTATCAACCACAATATGTCTTTTATATTTGACAAGGAGATCTGGGTTTAAAGGTTTATCTTTTCACCCTGCTTATGGATGATGTATATCCAGAACTGTAACATGAAGAAGAGCCTTCCACACAAGGATAGAAGTAGGAGGTGAAAAAAACTCCTTCTTGTAGAAAAGGAAATAACATTCACACAGATCTTAGCTGGTGATTTAATGAAAAGTTTTGACCCCTGTGCAGTAAGTTGCCTCATGCAACTATTTTCAACTATCTTCAGATCACTTTATTGATGAAATTTTAATTTTAAATGCCTGGAAGGTATACCTAACATCCAGACCAGTTCAGCCTGGAATCTGTATGCATAGGAAGCAGGGATAGAGAAAAGGCAGAGGTCTTTAACATTTTCTTTTCCTCTGTCTTCAACACAGATGAGGGACCAAGGGGGTCTCAGTGCTGACATGCAGTAACCAAATTCACAATAAATTCTTGTTATGAGAATGGTGTGTTTATTCTGCGTGTGCAGGGAGCAGGTTACAGACCCATTCCAAAGACTAAGTCCCTGAACACGTAATCCCTGGGTCTATATACTCCTCTTCAGGGGCAGGTGTCACTCATTGTTGATTGGCCCCCCCGTTCAAGGCCCTCCACATTCTCCCCACCATCCCAGGACCCAAAAAACCCCTTCCACTGAGGTCTGCCATTGCCCCACTGCAGGGAAACACATTCCCCTTGAAGAGACCTTGAGATGTTGTTCCAGTAGGCAATTGTGATGTCTGGTTCTCGCTCTCTCTGCATCCTTTTCTGATGTTCATGTCCAGTGCTTACAGGAACTCTTCTCATGCTAGCCCTGTGTCTGACAGCAGAGCTTTGGCTCCACTCCCCAACCCCCCATGGGCACCTCTCAGACCCCAAATAGTTCTTCTGCCCCTAACTCAGTGCCCTGAGCTGGAGGACCATGACTGTGAGAATTATCAACTCCCACTTGATACTGAAATTGAGCAGGATCTGCTGCTCCAGCTGGATCCCTACACATCTATGGGGCCTGATGGGATTTGTCCCAGAATCTTCAAGAGCTGCTGATGTCATCACAAAACCTCTCAATGATTTTAGAGCAGTCTTGGGAATCCAGAAAGGTCCCAAACGACTGGAAGCTGGCAAATGTTGTACGAGTTTTCAAGAAGGGCAAGAAGGAGGAGCCTGGAAACGACAGGCCTGTCAGTCTCACTTCAGTGCCTGGCAAAGTTATGGAGAAAATTATTCCAGGAAGAATTAAAAAACACCTCAAATATGATGTAGTCATTGGTCACAGCCAACAGGGTTTCATGAGAGGACAGTCCTCCTTATCAGACCTGATATCTTTTTATGACAAGGTAACCCACCTTGTCCATCACAGAAAGCTAGTTGATGTAATCTTTCTGGATTTCAGTAAAGCTTTCAGTGCCGTCTCTCACAGGTTTCTTCTGGACAAAATGTCCAGCACACAGGTGGATAAACATAGGTGAGCAACTGGCTTATGAGTGGAGCACAAACACTAATAGTGAATGGAGTGACATCAGACTGGTGACCTGTCACTAGTGGGGTTCTGCAGGGCTCCATCTTGGGCCCTGTGCTCTTCAATGTCTTCATAAATGACTTGGGCAAAAGACTGGAAGGGATACTAAGCAAATTTCCAGACAACACAAAACTGAGAGGAATTTTTAGCTCCCACAAAGGCAGGGAGGCCCTCCAGAGAGATCTCAACAAATTAGAGGACTGGCCAATCACCAACTATATGAAGTTCAGCAAGGGGAAGTGCTGGATTCTGCACCTCAGATGGGGTAACCCTGTATGTTCATACAGACTGGGGAATGAGATCATGGAAAGCAATGCCAGAGAAAGGGACTCAAGGTCCCTGGTTGATGGCAAGTTGCATATGAATCAGCAGTGCCCTGGCAGCCAAGAGGGCCAACCATGTCCTGGGGGCATGAGCATCACCACCAGCCAGTTGAGGGAGGTGATTGTTCTGCTCTGCTCTGCATTGCTGTGGCCTCACCTTGAATACTGAGCGCAGTTTTGGGCACCACAACATAGGAAAGATATTAAGCTGTTGGAGAGTGTTGAAAGGAGGGCACTTGAGGCACTTGAAGATGGTGAAGGGCCTTGAGGGGAAGCCATATGAGGGGTCGCTGAGGTCACTTGATCGGTTCACCCTGGAAAAGAGGAGACTGAGGGAAGACCTCATTGCAGCTACAACTTCCTCTTGAGAGGAAGAGAGGGGATAAGCATTGATCTCTTCTCTGTGGTGATCAGTGACAGAACATGAGGGAATAGCCTGAAGTTGTATCAGGGGAGGTTTAGGTCGGATATTAGAAAAATGTTCATCACCCAGAGAGTGGCTGGGCACTGGAACAGGCTATCTAGGGAAGTGGTCACTGTACCAAGCCTGACAGAGTTTAAGAAGCTTTTGGACACCTTGTGTGACTCTTGGGAGTGGTCCTATGCAGGGCTAAGGGCTGGACTTAATGGTACTTCCAACTCATCTTTTGCTGTGATTCTGTGAATATTTTGGCACACGTATTTTCTTCAAGGTTAATAGAAGAGATAATACACGGACATTGGGACAGAAAACTCAGTTTAAAAATTTATCTCAAATCTGAAAAGTTGGCAGCTTGATGGAAGGGTAGAAGAAGAATCATCACCACCTTAGTGACTTTGCTTACTTCCTTGCCTGTTTTTTCTCCATTTGAACATCCTCTCATTGCCAGGTTATTTTGCAACAGAGGAACCTTGGATCTGCTGAGTAAACACTATGTAGACACGCATATTTCCTGAATATCAACCAAATTTCTGGACACAAATGGATGACATAGCACAGGGGACAGTAAATTATCATAAGACACTTATCTATGTTTCCTTTTGCCTCAAAAGGAGCAACACTAACATTCTGTCTGGCATAATAAACTGATAATAAGCAAGCTGTTGATACTGGGCCTGCAATTTATCCTCCCAAGCCATGTCACACAGCACCTCTTCCAAACAGGACTCCATCCCCAGCTGACACTCAGAAGTATTTCATCAGGTCACAAGGCAGTTGTGGTTAGACTCCCAATCCCATGAGGTATCATGCAGATTAAGGTGGGGTGACAATAGCTTCTCTTTTTTGAAGTGAAGGTGCAGGTACAAGTGCCAACTAACTCTGCACAACCCCAAAGATGGTCACCCCATTCTGTGACTTAATTCTTTCTTCCCCATCCCCCAGTGGGCTTTGGAGATCCAGAATAATGCTGATCCTTACTATCAAAAGAGGTTAAAATAACATGGACCAAAAAAGTTGCCTGCAGTCCGTGCACAAAGCTGCAATTTTACACTGCATTCACGTGAAAGCCTACCACCAGGGCCTAGTTCAGCCTATAAGTATCATTTTTATTCATGCAGGTAAGTGAATTGCACACCCATAATCATGTCTGATTTTATGACAGATACTTAGTTTATGGTGTTTATGCACTTAGTACAGACATCCTTCCTGTTTCTGAAAGAGATTAGTCTCTTTTATGGCTGAAGAAGAAAAAATTATAATACTGTGAATTAAGAATGTAAAGCTAGAAAAAACACTCAAGACAAAGTATATCACAGCTGTGCCACTGTGTACACTTCTGACTTTTTATTGCAAGGAGTCAACACTGCAGGGCCGGCACAACCCTTTGGCTTACAAATTCCGGCACAATTCCTCAGCAAGGAGAATGATGAGCTCTCNGCCGGATGGTGGCCGCCATGAGCTCTTCTACTTCTACTGCCAGGCCAGACTTACACCCTTATGTGTATTTAGCACTGCTTTCAATTACTTTTATAAAAGTTGCATACAGACCTCCACCAGTTCTTTGCCATTGCACAAGCCAGATTGTTTCCAAATCAGAAAATCTTTCTTAAAGTGTAGTTTTTGCTTGATTTCATGGCATTAGTTCCTTTGCCTGCCCATGGTAAATTCTACACACTTTTGAGTCTTTTCCCTTTTGTTCTCAATTCTGTCACATCATTCCTCTCAAATATCACAGCAAAGTAGCAGATCTGCAAAGGTGACAGTTCTTAGCATCCTTAAAATTTTTCAAAGCAACCTCATGTAGAACTATATGGCTGCTGGGTTATCCAGTGAAAAGCTACTGAAAGGAAATGCAGAATTTTACAAAAGTACAGGAACAGACTTTCCTAGTGGAGGCATGACTGAATCCTAACTGAGGAGTGACAGGCTTCCCTGAATGTTGCTACATCTCATGCAATCTCTTATTCAATGTTAACAAGAATGTATAAAGAAAATGCAGCAAGTTAAAAATTTGAGGTTTCCTCTTGTTAATTAAACCTTCCTACAATGGCAAGTGAAAGATTTCTGTAACTGGGCTAGTCTTCTATATTCTTAAAATGCCACTTTCATCCATGAGTAATTCTATCCATTGGTTACAAGAAAACAGGTAGCTTTCTGTAAAATGTATTTTCTGTTACGATTTCTGCCTGTTCTTCAGACTGAAATTGTATGCCTTGCAAAAAATATCCCACTTAGGGCATGCCAGTTGCTCAGTATGCTGAAGCCCAGTGTAAAGGACCAGACTCTAGATTAGCTTCCTACCTGAACCTTTTTCCTCCAACTACAAAGGTGACAATCCCTTGGTGAAATTGCAAGCACTTGTATGGTTCATCATTTGCCCTCAGCATTTGGTTTAACTGAGATCTTCAGTTGCCTCCATTGTCTTTCTTCACTGAAAATGTTGCCCTAACTGGCAAACAGGAACACGAGAAAATCTTACTACTCAGTAGTTACCTTCTAAACTACACAGTGGTCTGCGGTGGGAAAATCAAAATGCTGGTTTATCATTCTCTAACAGTGTCAGATCACACCACCAGTGCCAGGCAGCAGTCTGAGACTGAATAATACGCCACATTTTGCTACTACTGAATATAGGGCTAGAAATTGACAGTGAGCACTCAATGCTTATTTTAATGGTTTAACAGAATGTAGAGGAATTGATTTGGCCTTGTGCAAGAGATGGCAAGGA
>VYZS01043047.1:25480-40604 GCA_013400695.1 Neodrepanis coruscans | reverse complement strand
AGCACTAAAAATGGCATTGGCATTAGGAAGCAAGCAATTGGAAAGATGGGTAAACAGACTAGAGTTCAACTTTTTCTCAGTAGTAATAGCAATGCTGTCATTAACTTTTTAGGCACAACTAAATTGCATTTGTCATGCATATATACAGTTGTTCATGCAAACATAAAAAAAAAAAAGAGTATTGGTTGGGTGTTCCTTTTTTTTTGGTTTTGTGGTTTTTGAATTGGACTTACAGTTTAGCACTGCTGCCTTGAAAAAATGCATGCGTTCATATTTGAGGGTTAAGCACCTTCCCAAATTGGAATTATCACTATTTAAGGAGACACAAATTGAAACATATTTCCCAAATTTTAATTATTCTCCATGATTCCTGCAGAGATCCTATTCATAGTTTGACAGGTTGGAAAACACTGCCAGGTGTGTTTTGATTGATGTGATGATACCCAGCTATTGGTTACTCAACCAGCTGCAACAGTATGTCTTTCACATTCACTGGTTTCCATTCTTGCTTTTATTCTTGCTCAAATGTCCAGTTGTTCCTAGTGCCATTCTTCTTGAGTTGTATTAAAAACTGGCTTTTTTCTTTTCAAACATTTTAAGCTTGTTGTAAGTATGAATAAATTCCAAATAAGGGGAAAATATGGTTGATTCCTTTTGTTCTGTGTTTCCTACTATTTTTCACCCATGTTGTTATTATTCCCTTTCTAAATCAGTATTTGTTGATTTATTTTACAGAAAATTTCTTGCAAATAACACTTGTAATGATGTTTAATTTATCTTGAATTGTTGTGATACATGAAATTGCAGTGTGCTTTAAAGAGGAAGTGTTTATTACAGAACAACCTTTACAAACAAGGTGAAGAGATAGGTTTCTAGCCTACTCACATACCTAATTTATCTTCAGATATCAAACCATAATCTCTTATGTTGGATCAGTTAAGCAATATATTTGCAAGAAAACATACAAGACTATTCACATCACCAAACTTTTAAGTGTTTGACCATGCTTCAGCAACATAAGCCTATAAGCTTCTTTATAAAAGTAACAGATACAGATAGAGTTTTTCAGAGTTTATTAAGGATTAGTTTAATTTAGTGCTCTGAATTGCTGCAGAAGCCTACACTTATCATGCAATAAGTCTGAGAAGAGGTCTTGATCTAGGCATCTAAATACCCCCCAAAGTCACAGTAAGTAATGTTAAATAAAACATGTTAACAAGCTTATACATTTAATATTATATACTGAAGTTCTAAAACCTCAATTCCTTGGTCAATGCAATCCTGAAATTGCATACAGTCCAGATGGTGCCTAACACAAAATTCCTACAAATATTTTTTATCTTTTGTATTTCACACAAAAACTGCTTGTGATGTGCATGTTTCTTGACAATACAACAAAAAGGGCACTGATAATACTGTTCATTGATTTAGCCTTTCAGTAAAGCAAGCAGTTGAGTGGTGTTTGCAACTGAATTCTCAGCTGGTCTCCAGTAAGACTTATGGGATGCAGAACCTACCAGGACTGGTACTACATACACATTACACAGAGCGCTACAATCAACAAAACAATCAGACTTTGTCAGTTTAAGTCTTCCCTGATATATTACTGTTAGAAACAACTGTTTCAATATAAGGTGTTAACTATTTCCCTTGCTAACAAACATTTCTTCTTAGGGCCTCAAGTATAGGAAAATATTTAAACATGGAAACCTATTACAATCCCCTCTCCTCTCTTGCAGGAGGCACAATAATTCCATTTTCACTTAGACTTTGCTACCCTCTGTAAACCACCACAATTAACACTAATGTTATATTTATTAGCCAGTTACTTACAATATCTGCAAATTTGCAAGTTCTTATTATGTTCACCTCCCACAGACTTTTTAATTATTTCTCTTTGACTCCATTCTGGCAATAGCGTTGTCATCCCCAAAAAGACACTACATCGTTTCCAAAAATCCTCAAATGACAAAAGGACCCCACGAAACTGGAAGCCAGTCTTCCCTGTTCTCTTTGGGAGAGAACTGTACACTTTCTTAAAAACACCACCATGAGATGAAGTATTCACCACACTCCTCACACAGGGCAAATTAGCTCTTCATCAGTATTGGATGGAACTACACAAAACTTTTGGTAATTAAAGACTGAATGGACTTTGACTGTGCATGCCAAAAAAAAAATCCAAAAGAAATAATTTTCAAATCCAAAAAATCTAATATAAAAACACCAAAATATTAAATGTATTTAGTAAAATTAGTAAGCCCATTTTATTCCAAAAAACTGTAGGCCTGTGATGTAGCTGAATGCAGATGAAGTTAGCTCCAAGAATATGGAGAAAGGATGGGAAAAACTACTTTCACATTTACATGAATGAAAAAAATAAAAATAAAGAATTATCTTTACACAAACTACACTAATGGACAAGCTGTACTGCTTAGCATTTAATCGCACCATTAAAATCAAAACCTACCTAACACAGTAGAGGTAAGATTTTCCTTTGAAGAAGGGTATGATCAGTAAATATTTACCTCTTTTATTGACTACCTCTTTCTCAGAGTTTTCTATATCATTAGGCTGTCAAAGCAGTGAATTTATATTCTCTACTGATTAAACTGCAGCTACAACAACTGAGCAAGTTTCATGCTCTGAACATAATAATCTATCAAAGTAAATCACAGATTGATTGTTATTTGTCAGTTCTGCTGAAAAATATCAGTTACTATCTTAATCTTAACAAACATGACAAGAAAAATACTATTCCACCAGGATAATTTTAAAATCAGCTTTACAGCTTTTAAATGCCTTAAAGCCATTTTTAATATAAGATTTCCTTCAAAATATTTTTAATTTTGGAAGAAAATAAGATATTTCTTGAAAGATTTGAGGCATAAAACAACAGATTTTGGCATAGAGTGGATGAGTCAGCAAATAATTTCAGAAAGGTTTTCAGATCTGATCAAAATCCAAAACAATCTTTCAGCAGCAGAAATAGAGAATTTTTAATCATTACTGAAGCATAAATAACAGTCAATAACCAATAATCATACAACTCCACTTCAGCATATATCTCAATGAATCTCATTAAATTCATTCACTACTCAATCAGAGTACTGCCTGCAGAAAGATGGAGCAAAGTGTCCTCACTATGTGAAAGTTCACATTTCAAATATTTTCACAAAACACTGTGGGTAAAGTTGTCGCAAGTGACTTAAAAATCTTACTTATCTGTGGTATCATGCCATAGATGACAGTAAATAAAATAATAACCACATTCACCCTGCTCTAACGTCATTTTATCATCATTATCTCTGTCCTTTTAGAGAAGATATGAATGTCACAGCTTTCCTACAAGATCTTATTTAGGTACCATTGAATCACATAATATAATCCAGTTATAAACTGAAAACGTTGCAAAAATCTCCTTTCACAGCACAATCTCATCAATGGTCTCATGGGTGTTTCATCATCCTTGAATTGCTGTTGTTTCCTTTCAACTATATGCGGATTAATGTAAATGTTTCTCTATAATCTTGTCCTTGATGGATACTCTTCACACTCTATACCATTCAAAACATCACCCTAAAGACTCTCATACTTTCTGCTTTAAAATGCAGCCCTAACGTTTTTAGTTGGTGCACTGTATTCCTTAAATACATAGGAAACATTTGGTTTTGCTTCAACTCTATTTTGTAACACATATTTCAAATACCATTATGTTCCTTTGAAGTATAATGCACTTTCAAAACAGCTGTTTACCAGTAAAGTTATGCTTGAAAATAATGCTCATCTTTCAGTACTTCTACTATTGTGGAGAATAGAATGGGATAGGAAGCAGTTACTATATACAAGCTGCCATCCGTTCCTACAGCTTCAGAAGCTTATTGACATACAGGATTATTTCAAAGCATGTGAAAAAAAATGAAGATGGTGAAAGACCAGATTGAGCTTTGTCCTGTCCTTTTTTCAGGGACGAGGCAAAGCAATATGGCCAAACATAGGCTAGTCTGTAAGACAGTACCTTAAATGCCTATTTTTATGTAGAACAGGTCCCATTTTCATTCCTAACCAGAGAATCTCTGCAGAATAAAGGTCATGGCTCCACCTTGCCCCTTTCAAATGGAATAAAAAAATGTAACTGAAATGTCATTCAGTGATGAAACAACTAAAGTACTTTCTTGTAACAGAGAAGATGACCTCCTCCACAGTGTTGGAGCAGAACTGAGATCTGGGAGGAGGGGCACTAAAAGCCTTTTATTACAGTGATGCTCAAAGACTCCAATGATGAGTTAGAATCTTCAGTCTGATANAAAAAAAAAAAAAAGGAAATAGTTTGAAGATGTAAGCCTTTCAAATAAACTCAGTGACATACAGGATTATTTCAAAGCATGTGAAAAAAAATGAAGATGGTGAAAGACCAGATTGAGCTTTGTCCTGTCCTTTTTTCAGGGACGAGGCAAAGCAATATGGCCAAACATAGGCTAGTCTGTAAGACAGTACCTTAAATGCCTATTTTTATGTAGAACAGGTCCCATTTTCATTCCTAACCAGAGAATCTCTGCAGAATAAAGGTCATGGCTCCACCTTGCCCCTTTCAAATGGAATAAAAAAATGTAACTGAAATGTCATTCAGTGATGAAACAACTAAAGTACTTTCTTGTAACAGAGAAGATGACCTCCTCCACAGTGTTGGAGCAGAACTGAGATCTGGGAGGAGGGGCACTAAAAGCCTTTTATTACAGTGATGCTCAAAGACTCCAATGATGAGTTAGAATCTTCAGTCTGATATAAATCACCCTTCCCCTGCTAATTCCCACACAGAAACCTTAGATATTCAACTTATTCCATTTATTCATGGTCATGAGTATGTTTATGCAGTTACACAACGTTGAAATCAAATGTTTGCTACTTCTCTGGAAATGTATTCAGAATTAATTAAATGTGGGCAGCAGGCAACACAAAATCATTTAGAAGGGAACTGAGTATGTTCTTCCTTCCTTCCTAAAATAAAGATTAAGTTTCTATTACATCTCATGGAAGGAGGACAAGGCCAATTTATTGTATTGCCGTTCTGGGGAATATCATTCCAATAGAGAAATCAATAACTTAAAGAAAAGTAGTGTCTTTGACAACTATGGTTGACTAATAAAGCCTTAATGACAACATATGCCATCATTATTAAGTTGTTTTAGCAGCAAATCATAGCCATCCTTTACCAGGTTGCACTAGTCAAATTTATGATCAGATAATCTAATATAATAAATTAATTTTTTTACCTGAGATACACCTTTGAATTGGTGTAGGACTCACAGAGAAATATTTCAGACATCATTTTGGAGGCTGTTTACTTGTTTGGTTGCTGTGGTTCATTATTTAATTATGAGAAACAAATTACTTCATTGAATCTCTATAAACTGATGGTTCCCAAAAATTATTTAATGAAGCAGATGGAAGAAAATAATACTCTGAAACAAAATCTAAGGGCTGCATACTAAACTGCAAAAGCAAAGAGGTACGTATTCAATTTTAAACAGGGAAGGTTAAGTTACATTAAAAAAAAAAAAATAAGCATACCTATCTCTGCAGAGTAAGCATTTAGTGGAAGCCAAAAGGATAAGTGTGACTCTAGAAAGAAATTTCTGCAGAATAATTAGTAAAATCAACTCTAAACCTACCAGTACATGAAAATATTTTGTGAAGAGAAAGTTCCTCTGATCAATAAGAGCCCTCAGGCAGACCACTGGGCCACAGCTTTGCAGGACTTCAGAAAGTCTATCTCCTCACTTTATTTGCAGAGAAAATCTCCACTCAACTGAGCAACATTTCCAGCCAAAGCAAAAGACAGGACATGCTTCAAAGCAGCAGGAAACAAATCTCAAGAGCAGTGAATAAGTGTTACTCAGGAAAAACTAAGCACTTCAGTTCACAACAAAAAATAAATCACTGAAGCCCCATCTGTTGGGAAATGCCTCAAAAATCTCACAACAAACTGGAACTGACATTAAAATCAATTCATGACTATGAAGAACTCCATTAGTGAACAGATGTATTCAATTTCTATTTTCTGAATTGGCACATTATTTTTCAGGGAATCTCTGAACAAGCTTGCTAGTCTCCATGTACTGATCTGAAACAAGTGAAGTTCCAGTTTTAGTTATTTACTGCAACTCAAAGCTTTTCTAAATGGACATTAAACCATATAAAACTCAATTCTTGAATAATTTTAGTTATGGCAAGGTTTTGATTTCAGAGTGTTACAGTAAAAAACTACTGTAACTGTGCAGTTCTACTAAACTTTAAGAAAACCCCAGGTTTAATTTTTATTATGAGACTTCAAGTACAGAAGTATATTCAAAATAGAAAGCACAGAAAGAAACAAATACAGACAGAAACCACCTATACCACAGCATAATGTAGGATCCATATTATTAATCACAATCTAGTAACCTGCAGTAAATACGTCAGGAACAATCACTGAAACAGAGAGTAACTACTAATACTGTAAGGTAAATAAATGTACCTGTCAATATCTTAGAGGGGGCTGATACAGATTAACAATTAAATCAGTCAGTTTATCACAAAAAAATGGTTCTCTCCCTCATTACTGGGGACACATATGTAAAAACTAGCTCCTGGTTTAGTCCTCCTGCTTGCTAAGCTCTGCCAGATCTCTCCTGGTTCTCCCAGTTCAGCCAGCCCACCTCAGCGCCTCTGGAGGACCCTTCCTCATTGTATCTCTCTTAGCATTTTATTCTCCTGATACTAACCAATCTTGTTGAGATTTTTCACTTTTGTTTCCAGCTGGCCTGTGGAATGGTGCCAAATTCCACTCCGGGGCTTCTGGAAGATTGAAACCTCGGGGACCCAAAGGGAAGAGAATACTACCACTGGTGAACCCCGCAGTCCTCAGCCCTGCGCTGCCTCCACCATCATTTCAGCTGCGCTGCTGCTTGAACCGCGGGAAAAAGGCGAAGAGAGCAGAGGAGATGCTGAGGTGCAGCTGAGCCGGAAGAGAGAGAAAACTTATGGGCTTGCAGTTTATATAGGGTGCCTATTCCTGCATGATCTCGAGGTCTCTTTCTGGTGCAAGTTGCCTCTGGAGTAGCTAACAGCACTGGGCACTTCCCCTCCCTATGGCAATATGGCGGTGTTTCCCGCCAAAATGCCTCATGGTCGGGGCCTGCCAAGGGGGGAGGAGCCTCCATTGCCACCCATCAGCACTGTGGGGCACCCTGAGGGCCCCAGCGCTGAGCACTGCCACCCCGAGTCTGTTTTTCACAGCAGTGCTGGCCCCAGGCTAGTCTTGCCCCACGGGAGTAACTCTCCATGTCCACAAAGCCGTAGGGAAACCGCAGGGGATCAGCCTGTGTCTTCCCCTGGCCGGGTCCACACCTGCAAGGGACTCGAATCTGTCCACCCTTTCTTATAAAACACAGAACACATGTTTGAAAGCAACACCCCTCCCCACTCTCCCCCACCACAAAAACCCCTGAAAAAAACAACACCCCCCTCCCCCCCCCCCCCCCCCCCCCANNNCCCCAGAAGAAATAACCCCCTGTCCCCCACAGAAAAAGGGGAAAAAGGGAAAAACAATACATTTTAAAAACGGGGACCTATTTGGCCCCATAACAGAGACCAACACCCACCTGGCAACAACAACCACAACCACCTCCTTTCAGGTTCCAGTTCACATGCTTGTTTCTTCCCAGATAAGTATTTATTGCCTTAGATTCCATTAGGTGTTCTAATGTCTTTTTTTTTTCTGTTATTTTCAGCTTGTTCTTGTACATTAAAGATTACAGTGTTTACTACAGTAAGCATCTTTATATACCAGAAATCCTACAGCACACTTCCTATCGTTTGGTTATAAGGCAGTAGCGCATATTGTCCCGGTTTGGACACTAGGGGGTGTTATCAAATGACAAGAGATCTAACAGAGTTGACAACAACCAAAAGAATTTCTTTAACAACACAGTAAACCCAACTATGATAATTGCAAAAAGAAAACAACAAACTACATTGCTCTGGGTCAGCTGCTGGGCTGTAGAGCATGGGGAAGGAAGGAAGGCTGGCCTGTGGACAGCGCTGGTCCCACTCTGGAGCTTCTGGAAAAAACAACAGTGATAAGGAACCACAGGGGACCTGAAAGGGAAAGATACCATGACTCTTGTCACCTCCGAGTGGTTCCCTAGTGGCACTGCCTGAGCTCTGGCAACACTGCACTGCTGCCCGCACTCTGCCGCATTGCAAGGGAGCCAAAAAGGGGAATCATGCGCTGAAAGGGGCAGAAAGAACTTCCGTCCCCAGCCCTTTTATAAGGTTCTGGTTCTCAGATTTTCTCATGGCACCCTTCTGGGACACACCACCTCTCCGTTTGATGGCAGTGCTGGGTGCTGCCCCCTCTCCGAGACTTCACCACGAGGCAACATGGCGGTGTTCCTGCCAAAATACCTTGTGGTTGCACTTTGCTGGGAGGAGAGGCCACTGCCGCTGCCCTGCCAGTGCTGTGGGGCACTCAGGGGTCCAGGGCCACCAGTAGCACCATGCCCTGACGCCACGGGTCCACTCCACGTGGTGACATAGGCCCGGGGACTGGCCCCACACCGCACACTGGCTCCAGGAGGGACCCCAGGGGTGCCGCTCACAGCCTCAGGCAGCCTGCACCGCACCCACCGTACCTGGTGTCACCCATCTGCCACCCTGGCCCCAGCCCCAGCCCAGCCCAGCACAGGCCAGGAGCCCCAGCCCAAGTGGCAGTGGTGGTGCTCTTGGCCCCGCTCTGCCTGCACCACTGGTGCCCCATGCTGCAGCAACTGGGGAAGACCCACATGCACTGAGTGGCAGCGGGCCCCAAGAGGGGCTGCCACTGCCCTGCAGGCCCAGCCCAGCGTGGCAGCCGCCACTTCCTGTGGCTGCCACTCCAGCGGGAGCAGTCACTGTGCCCACCATGCTGGTCCCACTGCCACCGCTCCTCTGCCCACAGACCCGAGGAGCCATGATGCTCTGACCTCCCAGCTTTGCTCATCCCTCCTTCTCTTAGGAAACGTAAGAAAAAGATTTAAAGCACTCCCTGCCCCCCCATGGTTCGGGCAGCCCAGGAGGGTTCACAGGGAAGCCCAGGCGGGCACACAGGGTCACACCCACCACCCTGAGCAAGAGAAGGGGAAAGGAAAAAAGGTATTAAAAAGAAAACATTTTCCCCACTCCATAACACATATATAGAGTTCATGATTAATTTTCAGTTTTGATACTACATTGTCTGCTTCTCACTACCAGATACAATTAGGTATATCCTAAAAAAAACCTGAAAAGGCAAAAAAAGGCACTCTGCTGCCACACTGAAAATTTGTCCATAACCGAGTAAAAATGAGGACAGACCAGCAAAATTCTTCACCTGTTCAATAAATGATTAAAACAGCAGGTCAGAATGGCGAGCAGGTGAGCTCAATTCAGAGATCCTAAGTTGTATTTTTCGTTTCTAGATGGCAAAACTATCAGAATAAGGGGGTTTGGCATGTTTCAGTCAAACTCATTTTCTTTAATACAAAAGTATTTATCTGAATTTCTCCATTCCCCATAAAAAGTGTACAAGAAAAATACAAATGTCATCCACTTATAAAGAAGTCGATTATACATCCCTGTATCAAACCAAATGAAAGGAGGTGTTGCTAAAGCAGGACTGTAAGATGCATCCACATTCTTTATGCAAATATCACACAAGAAAATGTAGTTCACTTGTAAATTAGAATTCAAAAGTCATAATGTTACGTTCTCACCAGAACACATTCATATCAGTACTTGTGCAGGTCCACTATTTCATTTCACCATTCCATTTTCCTGGGGCTCTGTTCTTCATTTCACTACCCACAAGCAATGCTGCACCTCATCATGTTGTAAATTTATGAGAATCCCAACCCATTTGTTAGTACCCTTTATCCTATTCAGTGAATGTTGCAACATCCAGTGGAATACAGGTATCTTGTCATGTTATTGGTCTGTTTCATGACATCTAAGGACAAATTATCTACAAAGGTAAAGAAAATCACACATAACTTTATTTCTAGCAAATGGTAATACAACAAATTTAACCAAAACTTTTGCTTCAGCACAATTCTTTCCTGGTACATACACAAAAGAAGTTAGAATGGGGACTGCACTTTCTGGGAGAGGTTTTTGAATAAGAATCACAATTTTTACCTTCTTTCACTACCAGTCAAAAAACATAATCTAACTTCTCAGGTGTCAGAAGCAGCGCTAATATATGTTTTCATGGTCGTAGAAACAGAAAAATGCCTACATAAACAGGAAAAAATATGGGATGAAAAATGCTGTTGTCATCAGTAGAGCTAAGTTTCACCCAAAATATAGATACAAGGTTTCTAAAAATTATAATTTTTCAAAAACTAAAGAAAAGTAAATTATTAAGTAACTTTTTACCATGAAATACATTTGAAAAAAATTTACAACAAATACAAAAAATATATTGAGATTTTAAAATTATTATGAAGAGTTATTTTTATTTCTTTTCAGTGTTATGATGAAAAAAATTAAAATATTTTGGTTTAAATAGTTGTCTCCCTTCTGGTGCTGTATCAAAGTATCAAAAATCAAAGCACTGAATGCATACCCTTTTCCTATGAAAACATTATTGGAAAAAAAAAGAAAAAGAATGTATATAATTTCCAGGTTTATTCTTAATGCCTAGCTTCAAAGCTTAAAAACCCAAACCCACAACACTGTGGAAAATATAAATACACTATAAAATTATTAAGGAAGACTTATCTGAAAACTGAAATAGAATGTGGTTTTCTTGTTGAAAACACACGATTTATATGCATAGAGAATCTGTCTCTTGTGATCACTGGAATGTGGTCCTAGAAGATGCCAGAAACACTGTGCTTTGCTCCATGGGCTTCTGACCCGGAGACAAATTGAGGTTCGATCCACACCACAAACCATGCTGAGCTATGCTGTGCAAGTGTAGATATCTCAACAAAGAACCTGGGAACTTGTTCTTGTCCACGAATACAAACAGAATGAGGAACTTCAACAATCCCACCTGTAAACTGCACTAATAAACTAATTCTCCCAGAAGGAAAATCCTGGCATCTGGAGATAGTCAAATTAAGCTAGTTGGAATAGAAAGAGAGAAAAATTATGGACTTATAAAGGGCGGGGAGGGGGTGTGTGTGGGGGGGTGTTGTGTTACTTGTTTATTATTTTATTTTTTCCCTTAAAATATATCTTCTGCTGGTATTAATTGTAAAAAAGAGTGAACATTTATAAAGAGCTTTATTTATTCATATTGGCGGGATTTCCTGTATTTGCTGCTGTTGTACCTCTTAGAATTTCTTTCTTTGCAAGTCATCACTGAATGTTGAAGAAAAAATTTGGTAAGTGGACAGGTGTGGGGATCAGTTTCAGTGAACAACCAGTCAACTGCTCACAGAAGAATGAGGTTTATCTGAAATAAAAACCTCATAATGTGGTTTCTCTGCAAGGACATGGATGGCGTCCTGTGACAAGGCACACACAGGACAACTACAGATAGTTAAGATGGGTAAAACTTTTGGGATAATGACAATAAAATATATTTTTCTTAAAAATGGAGTCTGACAAGATATAGGTATAAATTTAAAAGGAGGAAAAATAGAAATACAAAAGGCATAAGAGTGTGTCCAGAAACTGGTTTCATGCTGAGAAAAAAATCTCACAATATGCCAAAATATATCTGCAGGAAAAATAATTCCAATATTTCATTTCATTCCTGAAGTTATCTGAGTTTCCATAAGCTGCAAACATTTCCTTACCTTCTGCTCGGACATTGTTAAAGTTAACACAGTTTCTGTTTTTCAGAAGTCTCTATTTTTCTAAAGGTGCTTTACCTTATCTTCTATGATAGACAAACTGACACATCCCAAAACCCTCCGGCACAAGGGACAAGCAGGAACATTCCCTTAACAGGTATTGGACACATTTTCTCTGGCTAAGCAGTGCATTAAAAAATTCAACCTGTTTTTGCACTGTGTGACCAGACCAAGTGCTTGGGAGAGGAGAAAGGAAAGAAACCCTAAAGACAACACACTAAGGAGAGCTGGAAAAGTACAGCAATGCAAACTCTGGGTCAAATTACCACTCTGCTTATGCTCAGTACCAGCCAGTAAAACTTGTAATACTTTATGGTAAAACAAGTAATACTTGATGGTATTACTAAGGCAACCCTCTTAACTAGCATAGCTTGGTGTCCTGACTCAACAAGTCATTCCTGGGCATATCAGTGTCAATCACATAATCTGTGATCATGCATATGTATGCTGCTACATACAGAAAAGATTCTAATTCCACTCAATGTTGCAATTTGAGAGAATTTTCCAGGATAAACCTATGAGGTGTTACCTTACTTAACCTACACATTCACTCACTAGTTAATACAGGAAAGAGAATCTATTTTAACCTATATTGACTAGTGGGAGTGATCTGTCATTGCCACTGGTACAGCATGACAACATTAGGAGAGGCAGCAAGTGATGCTCTTCTTAGCTAAGGCATAAACTAGTACTTCAAAAGCAAAGCAGCTGAGAATAAGGGCCAATCTGACACCACAGCTGCATTAATTTAAAACTTCCCTTAAGACCAACATCCATTCTTGCACAGTGTTGTGTAGACACAAAACAGCTTAAGAGTCATTCAGCATACAGTATAATGCTTTATAACACAATAGAGAACTTTGAAGCAGCTTAATGAACGCAATGTTATATCACATATTTCAGAGGGTGTGAATTACGTGAAGAATCAACTTCTGTTTTTTCCTTTTTCCTCTAAGACCAGAGAACACAGTGGTTCCAAAAGCAAGCTGCTGATTTTGATGAAGTAAAAGCATAGACTGAAAATTCAGTTTAGGAATCCAATTTAAAAAAAAATAAAAAATAAAAAACGACAACTTGGTGTGTATTACATGTAAAGACAGAGTAATGTAAATGTGATTAGGATAGCTTGCCTCTTTGTCATTCAGTAGAATGTGAATATCTGTTTGCAATATGGCAATATATTATCCCAAAATATCTCTCAAAGAAACTGCAACTTATTCTTTTTACATCACTTTGTAGAAACAAAAATAACTGAAAATATTCAAATCACCTGATAAAGATTCACAGTATCTTTAAAATGGGCTTTAGGGAGTTCTGATTGAGACACTGAAGTATCAGGACAAATATAAAACAGGTTACATTGAGTAGTCTTTGTAACAAACTGAGCTGCAGGCAGCTTCAAAAGTAACCTCCCTCACCTACTCAGCACTCTAGCTCTTTTATGCTGCTTTTACTACTGAAGGCATCCTAACATAACATCTGAGCCAATTCAACTCTGATTAGGTGGGATTCAAATCTCTTTTACTGAGAAACATGGAAAAGGGGCAGGAACCCACTGATACATCATCAAATCTGTCTTTTGGTTCATTTTTGTTCTTGGACACAAAGTAAATATTTTGTGAAAGGTCATAAATTGTCAACATGAACATTTGGAAGAAGCCAGAGTCATACTTGCACTGCAATTTCTTGCTAATAAATTATTTAGAAAAACAGAATGTCAAATAGTATACAAAAAGATATGAGACGATTTATCATCTCTGTTTAGCTTGGGTTGACAAGTGGTTTTGAAAGAATAACTTACAGTACAACCAGGAAATACAGAGAGTAAGCTAAGAGCACAAGAAAGGAACTGCTAATTGTGACTTAAGGTTAATATTAGCTTTCTGAACAAAGGACACATGACTGCCACTGATTTATACCCAAATCCTATCACTTAAACAGGTAATGGCGCATTTGAATGTGTGCACGATCAAGTCCTTCTATTCAGCCACCCTGGCGAGGAAGAAAGCCAGGCAGACCACAGCGAAGTTGGGACCAGCTATGTGCCCCAACACCTCCATGCTGTGCTCAAGTCAGCACAAACAACCCTGGTGCCTGCATTGTTCCAAACACAGCTCCCACCAGATGGTTTTCTTCTGATTCACATGATGCAACTGGGAAGGCAGCAGGACAGTGGTAGCACATGCTGCTCTCCTGGTATCATTGCTCCTGCAGCCTGAAAACTCAGAGTAACACAGCCATCACTACCACCCCCTCCACACACCATCCCTGACTAAAATACTGCCCTTCTAGTGTCAGCTTTATGTCCCACTTCCCTTACTGCAGTTAACACTTGCTCTGACCCTTTGTGACTACATATATCACCAACATCAAACCAGTAAAAAAAGTATAGTAATTAGGGGAACTAAATATATAGGACTGAAGATCTTCTTGGGGACATATTGCAAAAGAATGCAAAATAAAAACAACAAAAATATCAGCTTTTAAAACTGCAAGCACCTTATAAGCAGAGATTTATAAGACCTTATAAATCCTTATAAGACCTTATAAGAAGAAGATCTGTAGGAGAAGACCACCTGGTGACTAACTGTTGCAAGAAAGAATTCTTCCAAAATGCAGTCCAAGGGGTATTAAGGCCCATCCCTACAAGTCTCATGTTTTGTTAAGCAAAATGGAGTCCATCTCTGTGATAAAATACTTTAAAAAAAAAAAAAAAATGGAGGAGAGCTTAATAAGGCTGCAGCCAACAAAAGGAGAATTTCCTAGATCGTAGTATTCTCTCAATGTGCCAGAAAAATCCTTGTCAACTTCCAAAAGATCACTAGAGGTTCACAACATAGGAGCAGAAACAGGAACTATAATCTAGGGGCTTTGTCAAGAGTGGAAGCCCATCACACATGAGCTACCAGAGTTCACTGTCTTTTTTTTTTTCCACTCATATTCATAGTCTCCACTATATATAATTTTTCACTGGGTGAGAGAAGCCACAGACACACCCCAAAAGAAAGAGAACACACAAATATCACAGTTTATTTCACACACACAATAAAACCGACAATAAAGTGAAAAAACCAGACAAATTAAGCTTTCCCAGTGCCCATGTTGGGGTGAGTACTCCAGAGTAGTGCCGGTCTCTTTCTGGGGCTCCCGGAGAGACGCTGGGATAATTACAGAAGGCCCGCGGCCGATCTGAGAACCCACACCAGCGTGAGCCTCCACTCGGCTTTTCTGAAGAAAAACACTCAAAACAATTAGAAACC
>VYZS01043047.1:8885-25333 GCA_013400695.1 Neodrepanis coruscans | reverse complement strand
GCGGCGCCGGGCAGAGCCGTGCCATGCCGCCACAGCTGCCACCACCACCGCCCCCCGCCGCCGGGGGGAAGGGGGAAAAGGGGCCTCTGCTGCAGAGTCACCGCACACTAGCGTGGCCGTGTCGAGCTGAGCCGCGCCGCACCGCCACTCCCCCGCCACCATTGCCGCTGGCGCCGCCACTGCTGCTCCCCCACCGCTGCCCCCCGTCTCTGGCGGAGGCGGCGGGGTGGCGGCGGTGCGGGTGCGGCGCAACACGGCCCAGCTGAGGGCATTCAGGACGTTGGAGCGGGCTCCCACCCAGCCGCCGCCGCTGCCAGCCCCGCGCACGGGTCTCCCGCACGGCAGGAAAAAATACCGTTTTTACTTTCGTTTTTCACCCTACGACACAGATACATCTGCAAAAACAAATCTGAAATACTGCTATTCCATGATGTTCCAGAGAATCTTTTTTCAGCCATGATCTTTTTCATGACTGCAAACATCCAAGAAGAAAAAACAAACCAATTGAAGCGAGAGAGACAATGTTAAGTTCTAAGAAATGAATAAAGGAAGAAAAAGAAGTAAGTAAAAACAGTTACACCAGTAATATCGAAGAAAATTCCAGAGAAAAAATAGTAAGGTGAGAGGATGGGGGGAAGTGAGAAAATCATAAACTGTTGACAGCATAAAAATAAAGAGACATAAGAAGGTATAGAGTCTTTAAATTTTATATAAGCAGTGTGCTTGTAAAGACATAAGTATAGATAAACTAGGTAGTGTTGATAAAATCACCACCACAAGAGGAAAACATGACTCAGAAAACAAGGATATTTAAGCATTACTTGAAGTAAAAAGTAACTATTTCTTTAACAAATGTGTTCACTTATAATGCAAGTACTCCAGGACATCTGAAACTATTCTGGAATAATTGCATGTGCTCATAAGATTCTAGTTCAGAAAGTAATGTTCAGGTGAAAGAATCCTTTCAGAATTTTAGTACAAAAGACTACAAGTTCCAGTTTTACTGTAGGAAGCAAACTCAGCTCAACTTCATAATTTGTTCCAGTACTTAAGGTGATATTTCCATACTTAAGGCTTCATTCTTCAATTAGAGAAGTTTACTCAACCTCATCAGTCATGACATCTATTGGGAATATATTTTATTAGTCCCTACATGGAAACTGACAGCAGAGATAAAACAGACTGTAACTTCCTGAAAGGCTAAACTAGATGATCTCTCAAAGTTGTTCCTAACCTGGCTTGTTCTCATGCCTTAGGGGGTATGGTTAAGATTTGGGGTTTATGGTTATGATCCAGCTGGATAACTTGGAATATTAAAGGCTAAGAACAGCCTGTGTTTCACATGTTTGCATTTTTCTGTATAGATAAGTGGGGTAGTAAGTCAAAATATAGAGTTAGGCTTCCAAGCCTACCAGGGGCTGGACTGGGGTGGAGATAGGTAACAGGGAACCATCCTGTTCTTACAGTAGTATGATAGGCTTTACTTGGATAGTGTGATGGGTGAGCACTCTGAAGGTTATAAAAATGGAGAGATTTTTATGATTTTCCTCTTTTTGATTACCAACTTCACCAGTAAAGCTGTGCTCTTCCTTCATTGCTTGTTTGTTTTAATTCTCTTATCTCACCTTCAGGCAACAGTTCCATTATCCTATGATGCCTTCTCTTGGACACAATTCTGACTGTTCTCAGTTCCTAATAGTCCCTAATGCAGAGCAGTACATCTGGCATTACAGGGATAAAATACTGCGTGCAGCTGAGTGAAAAGTACTGTTATTCCACTGTGATATCTTAATGTCACTTGACAAAAGCACAGTTTTCTATATTAATTAACAGTCAGTTAGTCATAAGAGGAATCCTAGTAAATTCCTTCAATTAAGAACAAAAATCACACTGAAGTGTTTTGATCAACATTAACCTGTTTTAGCATGGATTTTTTTAAATGACCAATGTCATCCTTGCTCAGCTTCATATTTCCATTTCAGCTGTTTTACACTGTAAGCCAGGTTTCACAGAATAGAACTGTATTTTCCAAAAAGATAATTATCCACATCATTCATTATAGTCAAAGATGGAACAATATGCTTGCTTTGTGATACTGTTTTGTTTTCTTTTCAAAGAAAACAATTTCCTAATAATTGCAAGGAAAAAGAAAAGTGTAAAATTGTTACTACAGTTAATACAGTTACAATTCAATTTGATGTTAGCCATAGGCATTAATATGTTCTATCCTCTTATTCATAAAGTTACCACTGAAAATTATATCACAGCACATTTTACATTCCCTGTAGCAATGCTCTTGGCTTCAGACTCAGTGAACTCAGTTTATCTTTTTTCATTGAGTTCCAAATTTATTAGACATATCTCCTATCTTCATTTGTGATATAAACTTGTCTGACTTGTTTCCCATCTCCAGAGCAGTGATTTGTCAATCTTTGGTACATAAAAGTTGCTTTAACATAGAATAACAGTTCTCACTTTCTTGGTTGATGCTTAGAATTAATTAATTACACAAATTAATGTTTTTTTTTGGTCTAGTTGAATATAAAGCACTTGAGCTCTTGCTAAAAGAGGATGAAAAAAGCAAGAAAGATAACGAATATAATCAGTTAAACATGTTACTCATGTGAAGACATAAAGCACAAAGTTGCTAAACGAGGATGAAAACTGTAAGAAAGATAACTAACACAATCAGTAGAACAGGTTACTCATATGAAGACATAAAAGGGATGTAAATCCACTACTGTGTTTTAATACTGCACACATATAAAAATTCTTCCTTCTAAAAGAAAAATATATTTTAAATTACATGACTGTGCTTCCAAGATTTACTGCAGATTGATCCTGCTATTTGTTCAGAATTAGCCTTTCAGATTAGCAGTTTTACAATGTATGAAAAGAATGCATGTGCCCACATTCCTAATTTTTTCTGTTACAGATTTGTATTCAGACCTTACATAGCACTCAAACAGCCAAGGTAAACTATGCATCTTTCAGACTTTTTTATTGCTCTTTACTCAATCTGCAAAATACATTTGAGTAATTCTCTTCTTTGCAGAGTTTATGGAGCACATACCATACATTTATATATGGGTTTGCACTTTTGAAAACGCCTGTGAACAAATATTTTTCAGTATTCACAAGTCTGATTCAGCATAAAGCTCACAGTTTCCTGGGGATCCATGAAAAGCAAACACTAATATTTTGCCAAAAGCAAAATTTTACTAGAATTTATCACAGTGAAAGTTTAGGTTTTTTACAGAAAAGACTAGCTAGAAAAAAAATACTCAGGTAGACAAAAATATTTTACACCTTTCATTGGAACAGAAAGCAACAGAAAGCATACAACCAGTTTACAAATTGTGTCAATTTTGCTAGCAATGAGATGTTTTTTCCTCAGGAAAATGCAGGTCTGAATGCTACATTTAATTTTCAAGAGCACTGCATGGTTATCAGAGGATCTGAATAACTCAAGGAACAACTGTTTCCTGAAAATGCAGGAGCAATAAATAAACTTTGTAATTTGTCTAAAGTTCCTTGGAGTGTTAAGTATCACACCAAAAAAAACCCAAACCACAACACACACACACAACACAAACAAACCACAAACATGAAAACAACACAAACTAACAAAACAAGGAAAAAAATCCAAACGATAAAAACTCTATATCGAAAAAATTTTCAATTCTAATCAGTGAGCAAAAATATTTCACTGTACAATCTCTCACTGCCCCAGAAGCAGTGAAAGAGTACAAAGAGACTTCTTTTTATGAGAGAAATGTTTACTGTTCTTTCAAAGACTGGAAATCTGGTGTGGGAGAGAGACATATGTCAGAGGAAATTAAAAAGTTAAAATGGTAGTAAATATTTAAACGCAAATAAGGGTTCTGGAAGTTTATCCTTGTGCATTTGGATCAGTTTTCATGGCTTCACCGTGCCTTTGGACATTTTGTTGGGCAGCCTTTGGTTCACAGCTTCTAAGCTCTAAATTGCTTTAATCTTTGTGACTGAATAATGATGAACTTCAGAGCAAGAATTATGTGGCAGAAGCCTTTCACTCATCCATCCAGTTTCTTTGCAAAATGCCTGCTGCCACTGATCACAGTTTCTCTTAGCCCATTTGTTGAACACTAAAGTAAATTTCACAGTCCCCCAGCCATAATTTAAAAAGTATTCAGACAAACAAATGGAAGCCTATGTCTCATATCCCCATCTATGTTAATGAACTGCTTTTCCCAGTTGTATCATAATTACCAATTTGGCCACAATAAGCTTTAACTAGGACTCACAATAGATTTTCCATAAATACACAATTGTTGTATTTATTGAAATACAACACAGTAGGCAGAGAGTACATCCAGAGAGTAACAGAAAACCAAAGGACATGTTGGCATACTGGTCATTACTTTTAATTTTGATTGCCTAAGAAAATTAAGTTTGTGTTACCATGCTGCACATATGTGCCCATGCAAGGGTCAATGGGCGAGGAATACTTGCATATCTGAACATCTACAAAAAGCCTTTATGAGTATGCAGTCTCTTCCCCATATTCAATTGTAGAAAAATGGGCCATACAGGGAATGATACTGACAATAAAGTTTCCTAAAGGTTTTCTGCAAGCACATAGCTAGCTGGGCAACAGTCTCCATTATTAATCTGACTGGCAATTAACACATTCACCTGGGATGTGAGCTTTTATTCTTGATAGATAACCTACCACCTCAAAGTAAAACACAGATGAATGAAAACACTGCTTGCAGAATTACCAACTGCTGTGGAGGGACTGAGGTCCTACAGTGGTGGGCCCACACAGCTATTTACACAAATGTAATACATGCAATACCACAGTGGATTATCCCTTTTAAAGAGAAAACATTTTGCAATCCCCAATGTTATGCCAAAAGACAGAATAAAACAATAACTTCTTATTAAACAATTAATGGCTTTAACGATGAGGCAGTCTATCAACTACAACTGTTGCCTTTAAGATAACAAGACAGATGGAAAAGACAAAGGCAATGCCACTAGAAATCTTTCCTAGTGGGCATCTATTGTATGCAAGGATAGCAAAACATAAGTTGTAAGTGGTTTAATGTCTTTCAACAGCAATTAATACACTTTCTGGCTGATTCATTTGTAGAATGAGTCACTGACACGGTTCTGTGGGACAGAGGGGCTGCAAAGGGGTAGTTCTCTCTCTTTTTTACAGGGATAACTCTCTTACACTGTTACTACTATGCTATTTACACAGTAATTTTCATTAATTATACATGCATATATCTCATATTAGAGGCCTTGCCAGAATATGAGCATTTCTTCATGATGGTGAAATCATCCTCGCCCTTTTCTGGTTTCTTATCATAACATCTGATTCTTATTAACAGTCATTTCATTTCTGTAATGTAGTATCATTCCCTCAAAATCTTACATCTCAACAAAAAAGAAACCTACAGCTGTAAATAATAGCAAAGCTGGAGTTCAAGAGTTTATGTCATACATACATGACCTCAAAGTCTATGTTGGACCATGTAGTCAGAGACCTGCGCTACCATAAGCCTGCCTAGAGAAAGGTTAAAGCAAATGTTAATAATTTGTTTAACAGTGTTTTCTAGCTCACTTCATACTAGGCTATCTTCCCACTTTCTTGAAAATTACTCCTATAGTTCAGTTTTATTTCCCCATAATAGGAAAAATGTAATGTCAAGTCAAATCCATATTCAGATTTGACCATGGAGTTATAGCAGTTTTGAAATTAAACACTTGTGTAGGAAAAAGATTTTTTTTTTTAAGTCAGAATTCTAGATGCAACATGGGTTACTTTCCCATCTGTTCAGCTGGTTTCTTAAATACGAATGAAATGCAATTTATTTTAGGAATTTATAGCTCTCTCACTTTTTCCTTTACAGTGCTATAGTAGAAAAATAATATATTTATTTAGAAGTTGTGGCTCTATTCACAGAATGCTTGCAGAGGATTCTTTCAAGTTCTTATTACACTATGCGAATTCTAAGACCTCCAAATGCTTTTTCTTACAATTTTTTCTTACAATGTATCAGTTAAGACAGAGACTGGAAAATGAGCAAATATGACTTCATAATAAATTTAATTGATGTCAAGAAAATATTTAGGTAAATCCATTTTCAATGATCCTACAACAAATAAAATTGCTTCCGGGTTTGTGTAATGTTTTTCTAAACTAATACATCAGAGAAAGCAGTGACCAAGTACACAGAAATTTTCCATGAGATCATGAAAAATATTCTGAGAAACCAAAAATGCGTGTAAAATGATACCTAGCACAACTATATGCCCACACTGTCTCTAACTAATGGAAGTAATTTCTTATGTAACCATTCATTAATGAAATCTCAAAGTACTCATCCATGTGACCATGAAGTATGAATCTAAGCTAAATGAGATAATGAACCAAAAGAAATTTGTGTAACTTGCTCGAGTATATGTGGTGATCACAAAGCAAATCCAGTTCAAAGTTTCAGTTCACTGTTGAGACCCTCTACTCCATACACTTGATGTCACCAAATGGAAATGAGTAGGTGTAAATTAACTTAACAGTTTTGAAATTTTCTTAAACTTCAGTTGAAAAAATATTACATAGAGAAAATTTTGGGGTAAACTTTCACTAAATTATAGATAAGATAATTTGTAAAAATTTGTAAACGACCAGTTTAACTATCAGTTGTCCACACAGCTTCTGACCAGACTACAAAAATCACCCACTCTCCTCTTTTTAGTTAAGACAGGTTCATCACTCCTTTCTTCCAGCAGTATGCTTGTCTTCTATTTTATTTTTGGACTACAATCTCTGAAGAGAGTATCCAGTATAAGAAACCGGGATCCACATCTTCTTTTGGTCTCCCATACACTTCACATCTTCGCGGTCTGAGTTCAAGAGTAAGACTTCATTAATTTGCTGCATTTTCTAATTCACTGTACATTCAAAGTTATATGTGTAATTTCTCTCGATCAAGCTGTTTGTTCTTAAATCCTTCTCATGTATTTTTAAACTAAATGTTTGACACTTTGAACTTTTGTTGCTGAACAAATGGAAACTGGTCTAAGTCCAAGGCACCTAACACCTATCACTGCTGTCCCCTGCTGAAGACTCCTCCAGAAACAAAACATGGATGTTTTTCCGAGCTGAAAGAAAATTTCCAGATAATCTGCCCTTATCTGCTATGTACTGCCTAAAGCTGGATGTCTAAAAACATTCACATCTGTAATTTCACTGAAGAAATGTATATTAAATAGTTTAAATAGTCAAGCACAGTTATTGAAACAAGAAACACTATTTTCATGCCCTGTGATACTACACCTTAATAAACAACAGTATGCATTCAGTAGACTCTATTATTGGATAAACAGGACAAAAATGGGAAAACAGGCAAAATTTCAGTTGCTCAAAAAATTAGGCATTAAGATCTCACTGAATTATATAAAGCTATTCCTACAAAACTACTTAGAATGAATCACTGATAAAAACTACTAATTTAGACTTGAAATCAGTTCCAGATGGAAACCATCTACAAGCACCCCAGTAGAAGATGACAACTGAATGTTATCAAGGCAGATTCTCAAGTAGAGCATTTTTACTTTTGTATGGGACAGAAAAATACATATAATGGAAATTTCTGCTGGCGTAACAGCAGAAAGAACGAACACCACAGTAAGCTACATCTAATGCTTAGGTTTACTGACTAAACCCTTGAAAACAAAAGAGAGATTCAGCTTTATGTGAGGGAGGACGAAGCAGCAGAGGGTTGTAAAGAGAAGATTTATCAGGTCAGAAAGATGATCCTCACTTGTAGTTTGGAACAAATTTGAGAAGGGTACGCAGATTGAGAAAGATTATCTGAAAGGAGGTAAAAACCTGTACAAGTACAGGCCACTGTGTACTTTACATAGGTAGAACAGAAGCCACAAGAACATCCAGCTGTATAATGCAGCTGCCCTCACAATCAAAGATAGTTTTATTATAAATTTCCAAATTCCAGGGCTATCAAGGCTGACAAGCACTTAGTATATCACATTTGACACACATATGTAGACATTTATCTATTACAAACACATGTATACAAACACATATGTATGAAACATACACCATCAAGTTATAAGCCTGCAGTATTATTTGCCGTAACAAGCAGAAATGTTGTGGGGGGAAATCATAAGTGTGAAGTTGTAACTAGGGACNATAACTCTGAAAATTCACAACAGGGACCATACTCAAAAATGTCAAAAAGAACTGCTCTCAAATTACCAATTTTATTATGCCTTCAGGGAAAAAAAAATGGATGAAAAGAAAAAATCAAGCCTCATTTAAGAGAAATATATTCTCTGTACATACATATCAGTAGTCAGAAATAGAAATAAATGTTATGCCTGAAATTTTATGGATGAGTTGGTAACAGTCTTTGTAACTCAAGTCACTTCTATCAAAAAGGTGCCATCTATGCCCAGAGCGGTACATATGAACAAACATTCTCCTCTTACCATTTCTTTGAATCATGTACTTTCATATCATTGTGTCATGCCATTATAGGATTATTATGAAGAAGACCTCACAGGCTTCCAGAAAGTAAGTCTCAGAACTATGAATCTCATAAATAACCATGGCTAATCACATGGTCTCCTGCAAGCTACCACCCAAGAAGAGGACCAGAAAGAAAGAACCTAGCACTTAGCCTTCCTGGTGCTGACTGGTGGCAAACAGAGGAGCTACTGGTATGATAGGCCATGAATATGCAAGATGGGAGACAGGAAGAGACATCATGTCAGTAATGGCCATAAGAAGAAATGCCCAAGCTTTTTAAGACAAAACACCCAGCTCAACATTCAGTTTTGCCATAAGCAATCACCTGCAGCATTTTCACGGACTTGTAGCAGAAATATTATGTCCAAGCTTTCAATAGGAGTACTCCAGCAAGACCCCAGATACCAGGTAACTGTTCAGACAGAAAGGACCATCATATAAGTAATTTTACACTTCAGAAGCTGTCTTGCATATATTTCAAAAGGTATCAAAGCAATCAAAGGCTTCCCAGACTGATGAAAACTGAGCATGCAGTAGAAGAACATCCTCTCCATGACTGAAGAAGGAGGTGATTCAGTCATACATCATGCCTGTCATACTACTACAAAAATACCTTCACTCGTGTTCCAAGCAACTGCATTCAGGCTGCTATGGAAATCAGCACTACAACTGCCAAGAGGATTATCCCAACAACCATATCTCTACACAAAGAACAACACATAGTGTCCCCTTTCCAGCAGCTACAGGACTGGGGAGCCTTCTGATTATGAGCAGCAGCATCCATCACTTTAGATATGTGGTGCATGCAATGCACCACATTATTTTTATAAATTACCTCTTCATGTATTTTTACTTCCCATTAAAGATTTCTAAACGTCATTCTGAAGATTTGGTTCACAGACCCTAAGGGAACACTCATCCTAAACTGAAGGCAGCTTAGATAGGTTTTGTTGGTACATAAAGTTATTCCTAATGTAGAGCATCTTGTATGTGCACTCACTATGCAGGAATCATTTGCATAGCCAAAAACTAAATGTCAAACACTGCTTCTAATTTTCATCCAAAATGGGCCCAAGTACTGTGAAAACAACTGGCTTGTTGTTTTATATTATACTGTACTACTTAAAAGAATGTTTTCAAGTTGTTTATCACAATTTCTAAATACAAGAGTGTATTTCAGATGTATCATGTTAAAAAGTCTTTAAAAAAAAAGATAGTATTTATGTAATTAGACCTTCTTTTTAAATTAAAAAACAACTTTGTCAAACAGACAGATGGGTTTTGACCATAGGTTTTGAAGACATAGCAGAACAGTTTATGCACTCATATGTACAGGTTACTACTACAGACGTGTATTTTTGGAAGATGAAGGACTAGCTTTCCCTGAGGTAGCATCTCTGGCTATTTAAATGCCATAAACCTGCAGAAAGTGGCATATAGCTGTAATTGCTAAACTTCAAACTACTTCATCAGTTTTGTGAGCTTTTGGGAAGAGGTTTTCCAGAACTGTAAAAACCTGCAGAGAAAGATCTTACAGGTAAGAAGATGTAAGATATTTCTTGCCATCCAGAAGTAAGACAATTCTGCTGGCATGAAATGAAGAATATAAATGTGCATTGCTTTGTAACTGAGGTAATACTGACACTTGATACATGAAAGCAGCCTCTTTCTCATCTACTTTCTCTGAAGCAGAATTGGTATTTAGAAAACTCACAATCTTTATTTTACACTTTTGCAGTTGCCTCTAGAGCTAGTTTCAGCTATTTGTTCCAGCTTCACTCGCTGGAAAGGAAGTTGCCCAGACAATTGTCCTAAAGAAATTAGAATTGTGAAAGGAGGTTCATAATTTCACTTCTGACCACTGTAAAGTTTGATATAAAAACAGGCATGTGTAGGAAGCCAAATTTATCATAGAATTCGTCTTGAAACAGAGATACATGTATGCACATGTATTGCAGGGCAAAAAGAAAGAAAAGTCCTGATGATACTACTTTTGTGTCTCTCCTAATGTGAGACAACATGAGGACCTCACGAATTTCCATGTTGCTTCTTACACACTTAGAGGCCAATCTCAGAGAGTCCAAAGATTCAGAGCATCTCAACTCCATCCAGAACAGCAGCAAGAAACTGTATTTCAAGGATGCAATTCTGAAGATTACTGACCAATTTTAGTCTTGGAAAGCCCCATTNTCATAGAATTCGTCTTGAAACAGAGATACATGTATGCACATGTATTGCAGGGCAAAAAGAAAGAAAAGTCCTGATGATACTACTTTTGTGTCTCTCCTAATGTGAGACAACATGAGGACCTCACGAATTTCCATGTTGCTTCTTACACACTTAGAGGCCAATCTCAGAGAGTCCAAAGATTCAGAGCATCTCAACTCCATCCACAAATGGACCTCCAGAAAGGAGTGGTCGATCTAAGGATGCAACTGAATTCTTACACATGAGTTCCTGCTTTAAATATGGGGAATTCATATAACTTTTGGAGAACAACGACATACAGTCTTACCCAGTCATTTTTCATATGGAAAGGGAACTTGTTTCATGGCAGAACATACCAGAACATGCTGTTCTGGCAGAACAGCAGCAAGAAACTGTATTTCAAGGATGCAATTCTGAAGATTACTGACCAATTTTAGTCTTGGAAAGCCCCATTTTCCCCTCGAGAGCAGAGAGAGCAGCTTTCTCACCAAACATCTTGCTTCTGTCCTTAGAGCTCTCTCTCCCCTTTGTCTAAAAATGCAGCTATTCACCTCTTCAGCTTTTCAAGGGTCGTACATATCCTCTCTCTATGACAGCATAAAGAATGAAAAGCAAACATTACTACCTTCTTTCATACAGTATGTCTAGATCTTTATGACCCCAGCTACCAGTGATTTCAGGCTTTGACTTCTGAAGCCATCAAAGAACTATACAGAANGCATGTGTAGGAAGCCAAATTTATCATAGAATTCGTCTTGAAACAGAGATACATGTATGCACATGTATTGCAGGGCAAAAAGAAAGAAAAGTCCTGATGATACTACTTTTGTGTCTCTCCTAATGTGAGACAACATGAGGACCTCACGAATTTCCATGTTGCTTCTTACACACTTAGAGGCCAATCTCAGAGAGTCCAAAGATTCAGAGCATCTCAACTCCATCCAGAACAGCAGCAAGAAACTGTATTTCAAGGATGCAATTCTGAAGATTACTGACCAATTTTAGTCTTGGAAAGCCCCATTTTCCCCTCGAGAGCAGAGAGAGCAGCTTTCTCACCAAACATCTTGCTTCTGTCCTTAGAGCTCTCTCTCCCCTTTGTCTAAAAATGCAGCTATTCACCTCTTCAGCTTTTCAAGGGTCGTACATATCCTCTCTCTATGACAGCATAAAGAATGAAAAGCAAACATTACTACCTTCTTTCATACAGTATGTCTAGATCTTTATGACCCCAGCTACCAGTGATTTCAGGCTTTGACTTCTGAAGCCATCAAAGAACTATACAGAAGGCATATGGCTATTCATACCTAGTGGTCAGTGCTACCATGCAGTAGTTGGAAGAAAAGTGTTATGTCATTTTATGGTCTTAAGAGTGAAAAGAAGATGCTGTATAATGTTCTTGTAGTTTTACAAAAGGGAACTGATCTCTAAATTCTTTTCATTTGCTATAATGTTTTTTTCTGCAAAAAAAGTCTTTGCTGTATTTAGACAAATACACTAGAGTTAGCTAAAAAAGTAAAAATCAAGCCTCATTTCAAAGAGAAAAAGTCATGGTCTCAGTCCCGTAAACACACAGTACATAAATCTCAACTGAGTTGTACACAGCCACAGAGAAGCACAGCACAAAAAACTACAGAATCTCAGATTTGAGAAAACAATCAATTGGATGCAAGATGTATTACATGAGGGGAATAATGTCTGAGATTAACCTTGAGATTTTCATTTCAGAAAGAAATATTGCAACATCATGAAGAGTTTAAAAAAAAAACCTATAAAAGGTACCAGGAGTATAGTGACAAACGGCAACATCAAGTCACTGCTAACAACTAGATTTCTCCATTAATCAAAGTATGCAATGAATACTCTTTAATCCATCTACCAAAAATCAGAAAGTTTAGGGGTTTTTAAACTAACAAAAAAATGTAACAAACATAAATAGCATGGAGAACATGGGGAATAATAAAACAAATAGAATATATAATCACTGATGAGTAAGATCAGTTTTACCTTTGCAGGTTAAATAGCTTATTTAATGTAAAAGAAAAGAATGTACTGTGAAAAGAAAAGCTAATGCATAAAGCAGATTAATGGATTTAAATTTAAGCAATTTTAACTAAGACATCCCAAGGAAACTGCCCAGACAACTTCACAACTGCATAAGACAGTAAGTTGTGAAAAGAATATGATCAACTATTACTACACATGCTTAAGAATTAACTGACATGAACTAAGATGAAAGACTAATGGCATGGTGTAGAAAGAAATTATCTACTTGTGCATTCAATCATCCAGGTACTTCCTTATCTCAGTGAGTGAAAAGAAAGCATCATCAGATGCTGCAATTATTTCTATACACTTTCCTTGGTAACATCTTTAGCACAGTTAGAGTATGCTTCCTCTAATAAAATTTCTTCACTAACATCACTGTATTTGACAAAGAAGTTGCTCCAGCTGAAAAAGCAATAGAGTAGCTGGTTTTGCACGTACTTTAATGGAGTTGCTTAGTTTGCAGACAAGGAGCCCTGCCATTAACTACACCGCTGGCAGGGCCTAATCATGCCCCATTGATAATACGTTAACCTCTCCAGCTCCTCAGCACTGTAAACCCAGTTTGCATTTTTATCTATTCCTCCAGCTGATTTTGAAAAGACTAATCTTACATTTTACCCTTTTTACCTATTACGTTTTACCTTTGCATTCTATACTCACAGTTGTTTCATAAAACAGTAAAACACGTAACCCAAGGAATGAGAATGCAGGCACCCCAAATATTAAAACCCATAGAGACACAGGTCTGATGCTGATTGTTGCTCAAGATCTATCTTCACTGAGGTCTGCATGGACCAGACTCTTACGCTGCCACATAAATGTTTGCCATTTAATAACCAATTAAAACAGTTGTGAGAACTGTTTTTGAATTCTGCTGCATTCAGAAGTATACAGCTGCAATACCAACTAGTAATAGATACAGGCAGACAGCTGTGTGTGATGAAACCTGGAGCTGCAAGACAACTGTAGAGCTGATGATTTTCCCCTCCTTTCTCACTTGAAAAAGAATTGATTACTGTAGATTAATTCACAAAGGCTGTTAATAATATATATACAAAATGAAAGAGAGAGAGCAAAGAGTTCTCTTACAAAAATAATTCTAATGGCTTTACTTCTTTAGGGGTCAAAAGCAAGCCAAAGAAAATCAATATCCATTTGTGTTTCTGAAGCTGAAACTTATAGTTCATTATTCACAACTGTTAAAATAATCAAGACATCTTGCCATATAGAGAAGCTAGAAATAGCTATCTCACATAATTTTGAATGAAGATATATTTAGAAATACAAAGGCATTTCAGAAACAATTCTCTAAATAAGAATCAGTGTTTATAGTAAGGCAAATATTAACAGCTATATTATGTATTAGAAAGATTTTAAAAGATACCCAAGATCTTAGTATTATACCTGTTGAAATCAGTGACATTTTTACACTAAATTTAATAAAAATAGCAAAAGAATCTTTACACCAAGAAAGAGTAAGAGGGTATGATTACTACCGCTCATGAGAGTCTGTCATCTGTACAAGACAATGAAATTTCTTTCATTTTTGACAGAAAGAAGAAAAACGAATGTCAGAAGCAGCACTCCTATTCTTATTTCTTTAAAGTTAGCTGTATTTTTTAATATAGATTTAATATAAGAAGTGGAGGAGGGGGAAGGCACATGTTTTATTTTATTCAAACAGTTCTTTCCTCACACTTAAATCTGTTTGAATAATCTGACCAAAAGCACCAAAAAATTTATTTAAGAGTCATGTCTAACATCCTCAACACAAAACCCAATCCACTGTCTTCTATTTGAAAAAACACACGGAGAATGAAAAAAAAAAAATAAAGCCAAACTTTAGAATAATCCAATGAATAAACTACTTCTCCTCTGATAATGCTATCTTCAAAGCTCCAAGTAATGAACACTTCAGAAGTACCTGATGTCATATGCAGTAAAAGCCCACCTTTGAACTAAAATCACATCTGACCAAGGAAGGAACACTGAAATCTAACAGCAAGACACAAATACTTCAAAGGAAAAATAAAGAATTCGACATTCTTGAGATGAGCTCCAGATAAAACCTCCAGAATAATCAATTGACCCAATTGACCAATCAACTGCACTCATGGCTTTCCTGAAGCCATGAGTTCTTTCACAGATTCAGTATCCAAGTCAGTACTAAAGCCGTAAAACATCAGTGCCTTCACCTTAACTACATCTCACAAATGAATTGCAGTGGCTGTTGAAAAGCACCCTGTGAGCACCAGTGTGGGATTTTTGCTCTGCTCCAGATCTTACTCTAAATCTGGAATATCCACTTCCATCCTCAGTGTATGGCTGTTCAGCCACACTCATTTCCTGACACGGGGGACCTCCTGCTTTTCACAGTGGAACATACAACACAGCCTTCCATTAATCATCCATGTCTTATTTCTGAAGTGTCCGAGTGGCACAGCAAACTGTGCCCAGCAGTATCATTTATCTATGTTTTGGCCTCACATGCAAAACCTCAATTCCATCTTTTAGAAAATTTATACATATGTAAGTCAAAACCTACTGCTACTCTCACATTCCTATCACAGTGAAAAACCTTCATGCTTTTGTCCAACATTACCCAAACTAAGATGCAGCATTAATAAAATTAATTTCATCCCAAACACTCTTCTTGATNTAAAACAGTTGTGAGAACTGTTTTTGAATTCTGCTGCATTCAGAAGTATACAGCTGCAATACCAACTAGTAATAGATACAGGCAGACAGCTGTGTGTGATGAAACCTGGAGCTGCAAGACAACTGTAGAGCTGATGATTTTCCCCTCCTTTCTCACTTGAAAAAGAATTGATTACTGTAGATTAATTCACAAAGGCTGTTAATAATATATATACAAAATGAAAGAGAGAGAGCAAAGAGTTCTCTTACAAAAATAATTCTAATGGCTTTACTTCTTTAGGGGTCAAAAGCAAGCCAAAGAAAATCAATATCCATTTGTGTTTCTGAAGCTGAAACTTATAGTTCATTATTCACAACTGTTAAAATAATCAAGACATCTTGCCATATAGAGAAGCTAGAAATAGCTATCTCACATAATTTTGAATGAAGATATATTTAGAAATACAAAGGCATTTCAGAAACAATTCTCTAAATAAGAATCAGTGTTTATAGTAAGGCAAATATTAACAGCTATATTATGTATTAGAAAGATTTTAAAAGATACCCAAGATCTTAGTATTATACCTGTTGAAATCAGTGACATTTTTACACTAAATTTAATAAAAATAGCAAAAGAATCTTTACACCAAGAAAGAGTAAGAGGGTATGATTACTACCGCTCATGAGAGTCTGTCATCTGTACAAGACAATGAAATTTCTTTCATTTTTGACAGAAAGAAGAAAAACGAATGTCAGAAGCAGCACTCCTATTCTTATTTCTTTAAAGTTAGCTGTATTTTTTAATATAGATTTAATATAAGAAGTGGAGGAGGGGGAAGGCACATGTTTTATTTTATTCAAACAGTTCTTTCCTCACACTTAAATCTGTTTGAATAATCTGACCAAAAGCACCAAAAAATTTATTTAAGAGTCATGTCTAACATCCTCAACACAAAACCCAATCCACTGTCTTCTATTTGAAAAAACACACGGAGAATGAAAAAAAAAAAAA